>VDFB02081444.1:0-77168 GCA_007258455.2 Sequoia sempervirens
AAAGTGGCATTTAACTAAAGGAAGAAATAACGCGAGCGCGTTATGTGTTGCTAGATATGTTCCCCGAAGAAGCAAAAAAGTCAAAACTAATAAATAACGCAAGTGCATTATATTTTTCTTTGGGAATCCCCGAGCCTTAGCTTTGGTATTTTCCTTGGAATACCAACCCAAAGGCTTGGAGGGCATTCCCAACAACTAGAGATGTGCTTTTTGCAAATTCTACAATTTTTCACATAATCGGGTTCGTGCTCACCGTCAGGATTGCATTTGGTTCAATATCGACAAAATCAAAACACATGGGTAATGTTAAGTTCTCTCTTAGCTTTCCAACGAATATAATTTTTTTCACTTTCTGACAATGTTAGGCCTTTCATCCATAATTTATTTTGTTTGTATGTTTATTTTTTTTGTCAAAAAGCAATGTTTGGTTTTTTTTTGTTATAAATTAACCGCTCATCGAAATTTCAAATAAATTACATTTTTAGAAACTATACTCCATTCTGAATTTTTTTTAAAAAAATCTATTACTTTCCAAAGTTTGTAGGGGGATCACGGCCAAAATTCTTCTTTTTAGGAAGTGCTCACTCAGAAAATTAGTAAAAAATCAAATATTCATTAAAAAATTATCAGAAAAATTGTGCATCAACTATATGCTATTAGCTAACTTTTGACTATAGCAATTTTAAAAATACTAAAAAAAGTTCACCGTGCTCAAGTCATACAAGAGTTGCTATGTTATGTTTTTCTGACAAAAACAACACCAATTTGTGTGTACATCCCTCTTTTGAACCCCTTAATCTCAACCATTTTCAAAATAAATTAGTAGTTTAGAAAGTAGACTTGGAGCACTTCAATCCTTGTTTTTGTTCCATCTCAAAATTTTGAGTGTAACTATCCTCAATTTCACATCCAAGGTCAACATTTCCTGATTTCAGAAGAAAAAAAAAGTGGCCACTTAAGCCCCCTTTTTGGGAACCATCTTGGTGCACTTACCCTCAATTGGAGGATTTGTATGTAGAAATTCCTTGTAGATGAGCTCAATATATACCAATTCTAGATTTATTTCATGATAAACCACACAATCCAATGGGAATAGTGTGTTTGATGATCCTTAAATGTTTCTTATCTTTTGTCGGAGAATAACCTAGATATCTTTTGTGTGATGTTTTTGTGATGGTTGAATATGTTCTAATATTCCTTGTTTTGAACTTAAACCTTTTCCATTATATCTAAAATTTTGTAGAATGGAAAATTCTTTACCATATTGGCTAATTGATACTTAAGGATATAAACCACAAGTAAAGTCACTACTAGCCTTGAATGTATAAGTAATGAAAATTTTACTTGGAATATTGTCTTTATGAAGATACAACTTGGTGATTGACCATGTGTAGGAGGATCTATAGATCAAGGATAAGTATTATAACCTTTGAGAACCTTAGATCACTTGATAGTTTAAATTTAAATGACCCATAATCATCTTTAGGGTCATCATGAGATGTGGATAAAGAAGGATAGGCTTCTGATGGTATTGTTCTAGTGTACTAAACCAGTTAGAATCTCCTAAGATATTATGCTTCTCAACCAATTGATAAAATTGAAAAGGATTAATACTATTCATGACTATAAATTCTATGTTATGAATAGATTTTAGAGTTTTATGCACTCTAGTATCACATGGAATACTATAGTAAATGTAACATATCCTATTGTAATAGTCAAAGAACAAAATATAGATTGGTAATCCATATTATCAAACCCTTTATGGTGACCTTAGACTTTCCTAGCTTAGAGAAGTCAACCTTGATTACATCCAAAAAAGTCTATAAATTGCATACATTTAAAGTGGATCTATTATCAACTAGCACATACTTCACCCAAATATCTCAATGTTTAATCATTTTATAAATGCCAATGCTCCTTACTAATATTTGGAGACAACTTGTGAGGAAAAAATGAAATCTTAGATCTATTTTGTAGATGTGCTTAAGAATAATAATAGTTTTTCTTGGAGTAATGTTACGTGGGATAGTGATTCTAGCTAGTTTTATTGTCTCAAATATTCTTATCTATTTTGGATGAATAAATTAAATTTTAAAGGGAAGTAAATTATTAGTCAAATTGTATCTCTTGGCCATCTTTTGATATATATGTTCAATTGTATAATGAACCCGTGATATAAATTTATAGGTATGTTTTTAGGGGGAGATGATTTAGCATGAAAGGTAAGACATGAACTTGCATAGGTTATGTATGAATAGTTGGGGTAGAATTTGGACAAGCATCAAAAGATAAATCATGACGAGGCTCAACTAAGTCCATACTATCCCTAAGTTCAATGAGAAGGAAAAATGGGAAATTAAAGCATGTGCCAAATCCATAAATGAATGATGAAGTAAAAAAGATGAATTAAACCATTATAAATATCTTCTACTCAATTGAAGTATAAATTCTTTAACCAAAAAATATTTTTATTTAAATACTCATAATTAAAAGTAAAAAATATTTAACATGTGAAGATGCACATTAGTAGAACCATCAAAATCATTATGTAATAACTCTCCACTAAGAGAAATAATATATTCATGTAATTAACAAGAAAGTAATGAAGTATCAATGAAATCAATATAAGAGAGAACTAATGTCATTGTGTAATCTATTATCTCACACTAGGCCACTAGGTAGACAATACTATCATAAATTTCATAAAATATGAAGGAAATATCACCACACAATATGTCGTCATGAATCATTTAGAAAAGAAAAATCTCTTAAAATAGAAGGTAGAACATTGATCAAGTCAATGAAATAAGGTAGGGTGGGTATTCATGAAAATATCTTAATCATCCAACCTAATATATCATCAATTGAATGAAGTAGGATGTCATGTCATCACATATCAAAGGATAATAATTGATAAAGATTTAAAATACCTTATAATCCTTGATACATATATGAAGATAATCCCAAACTAAAGAATCATAAGATTTCATAATAAATAATATATTAATGAAACATAATCCAAGCATGAGTTTGTATGGATCTAATGAATATCAACCATAAAAGGTCTAATCCCTTCTAAAGATAGATTTTGATTTATATGGGAGGTAGGGATTGATATAAATAGGAAAAGTAGTTCATAATAAAATTAAAAAATTAAGTTACCCAAGAATCATATCAAAGGCAAGCAATGTGGATGAAAGCAAGTTCACACTCACACTATGAACCCCAAACCTTCAAAAATGATAAAAGTATAAAGCGTAAAACAAGAAAGGGTCCAATCAACCCTAAATAAATCTTAAAATGGGACAAAGAATCAATAAACAACTCTATTTGAAGCCCCAATGTAAAAGGAATAAACCTTAAGGGAAAAACTTAAGGGGTGTAGAATATGTCAAGTTCACCAAAAAATGTAAAGAAATTAAATTATTCTACATAAATAATCTATGCTAACTAAAAATGTAATCAATAAACACACAATTAACCTAGCTTAGTTAGTTGGGTGACTAATTATTCATAAATTAAATGTGATGAATAGGGGCACATAGCTCTAGAACTAATGATGTAGAAGTTCATTGTTGATGAACAATGCTAAGTTTGTTTGCCATTGTCCAAATTTCAATGTCCTAAAAAATACATATGATTCATTCTTGAATACCACAACATTAATCCCAAGGAACATGGAGTTAATTTGGTGCACAAAATTGATCTATGATTCATAGCAACAATTTGAAAAAACGTGATTTATTAAACCTCCTTGCCTTCACTTTGATGTAGGAGCATCCAGTGGTGTAAGGGCAATCCTGCATCACCCAAAAATATGTTTTCCTTTATGTTTCCTTTTTGTTAGCATTTTGTAGATGTTTTTGTATTTCTGGATACCCTTTTTCATCGAATAAGAGTTCCCAACTTTTAGAAGTGCATTTCTATTTTTTCTTTTCAATTTCTATTTTTAAGAGTTTTGAATTTGAAAGCATGAGGAGGCAGAAATTTATGGGAAGCTTCAAGACAAAAAAATAAACACCTTGACAAAAGAATCAGGTTAAGATCATCCTCATTTTGAAAGTTATTCAAGTTTCAATTTTTGTTTTTTTCCCTAAAAAATATTTTGAGTCTCGTTTAAGGCACTAAATAGTCTCGTACAAGCCCAAAAATCGTTGAAATTGGCAGAGCTAGTTCATAGCACGTTCTTCACTCTAAAACCTTTCCAACGATTCAAACGGTTCATCAAACGAAGTCCCAAATCAAAAGTTATGGCTCCCAGAAGTTGGTGCATTTTCAAAAATGTGCTAATTTTTTAATGTGGTTTTAAAATTTGAATTACAAATTGTAATTTTCAGCGCCAAACCGCTAAACTCATAATTCAAATGTTGTTTTTTGATCCAAACCGAAAAAGAGTTATTTATGGGCTAGTTTTTTATTTTTAGGTAGCTTTTTGGGGGAAATAGTGCATACTAAGAAAATGGAACTTTTGTAATTTTTTGTAAGGGCATGTATTGTAGAACTCAAGGATTTGGGATCCTCTACATGTAAGCATTTCATTATTCTGAATACAATAATATTTTCTGGTTTTTGTGTGATATTTTGTGTCTCGGGTTAGCACCCTTGTCACACCTTCTTAGTAGTTGAATGTGTCAAGGTGGCGATTAAGGACATCATTTGGGAATTACTGACTTGATAGGTGATTGTGTTCTCTTATGTCAACCCCCTTGACAGTTCATATTAACAACGATAAGAGATATTGAAGGCATCATTCACCAACATGTAGATGATGTGGTTCTAATTTTTTGTCCCTTTTATAAATTGAAGTGTGGTCTAACAATTCTTCTTTGTAATCCTCTAGATTCTTTTTATGAAATAAAATGTACCTTGAATATCTTTAAATACCATGTTATATCAACTTGGCACACAAATGTATGCTACGTTGAATAGTAAAAGGGAGCCTGAAAATTAGAATTTGAGTTTGAAAGTTAAAATTTGAATTTTAAGGTTAGTCTTCAAGCTTCAAGATTAAACCAAGTTAATCTTAAGTAACATAGAAATAAACCTTAAAATTAAAATAATAATTCTAAACCAAAAATAAATGTGAATTATAATATAATAATAAATAAATAATAAATATTGTTGATATTGGCATAGTAAGATGGTTTATGGTATTATCATAATATGATGGTTTATGTCGGAGATGAGGTCCCTCATTTATGACCTCACCGATTTATAACTTTAATCAAAAACATTTACCCTTTTAAAAAATGAATGATAAATATTTAAAAATATGTAAAACATAAACCAATCCAAACACCAAGAAAATGCCACTCATCAATATGTTATTATATATGAAACATTCCCCAAGGTAAATAAATGTAGTGGGCATGCAAATCTCACCGTTATGATTATATACACTTTAGGCTCGTCCTCGAAATTTACACCCGGTGAGATGTTTTTGTTTATGAGAATGCCCCGGGGGAAGTTTCAAAATTTCCAACCTTTTGAAAGTGGTTAACAATAAATTTCCACAAGTAAAGCGTGGAGCTCCAAAATTTGCAAAGAATAGGTACATGTGTACAAATAATTATAATCTATAACACAGAAAAATTATCATCGTTGCTCGGGGAAGAGCGGGACCGGGAGGTAGGAAGGGAGGCGGCCTGCGAGGAGAATGCCAGCGCCGTTTCCAAACTGGCAACGATCTCCGTCATGGAAGGCCGGTCTTTCCCTTCCAAATTCACGCAATCCATCGCCGTGTAACCCACAAAAGTGACGGCCTCAATCTCATACGGCCTTGGCGGGGGCAAGCGGTCGTCCAAAATGGTGGGCAAGTCGTCGTTTAGTATGTAAGGCAAGGCATAGTCCACAACGTTTCTGGGCCCTCCGCTGCCGTCGTGCTTGTGAATGGCCTTCTTACCCGTGAGCAGCTCCATCAGTACAACGCCGTAGCTGTAGACGTCACTCTTGGTGGTGAGGTGCTGCATTTTGTAGTACTCCGGGTCAATGTAGCCCACGGTTCCGGCGGCCATGAGAGAGAGATGCGACTCCTCGTCCATGGGGCCCAGAAGGGATAGCCCGAAGTCCGACACCTTGGCGTTCCACAACCCGTCCAACAGTATGTTGGACGACTTTATGTCGCGGTGGATTATGGGTGGAACGGCGTAGGTGTGAAGGTACTCGATGCCCCGGGCGGCGTCTAGAGCGATTTTTATTCGCATTACCCAGGAATCGAGCGGCGGGTTTATGGTGGCGGCCTTGTGGAGGTGGTCGTGGAGGGAACCGTTGGGCATGTACTCGTAGACCAGGAGCCGCTCCTCCTCTTCCTCGCAGAAGCCCACCAGGCCCACTAGGTGCTTGTGGTGGAGGCGGGTCATGAAGGAGAGCTCGGACTCAAAGGCGGATTCGTTTTCTTTGTTCTTTTTCGCGTTCCGGGAGTCGCCACGCTTGATGGCGACCTTGCGCGCGTCCGGAAGCGTGCCAAGGTAGACCGTGCCGAAGCTGCCGGACCCCAGTTTCGAATCTTCCGAGAACCCACCCGTCGCGAGGGAGAGATCCATTAGGGAGAATTCCTCCGTCCGGTCGCCCCGCTTCGACGGACCACTGCGCTGCCGCCGGACCTCCCTCTTTGATGTGCCGCTGCGCTGGCGCCGCACCTGTCCCACGCCTCGGACCGAGATTTGCCGCCTGGGTTGAGAAGGGGAAGAGACTGGTGGTGTGGAGCTTTGCTGCTGCTGTTGTTCGTGCTCAGCGTCGCAGACCCGCCCGCTGCGCTGTCGGTGATGGCGGAAGTATTTGAAATACACGAACCAGGAAACAGACACGAGGCCGATCACGACGCCGACGGACCCAAACACCGTCAGTGCAATTGCTGCTCGGGACATTTTTCTTATAATCCGAGGAGAAAGAGGTGGCGGAGGCGGAGGGGGTGTGGGAGGTGGAGGAGGAGAAAGAGGTGGCGGAGGCGGAGGCGGAGGCGAGCACGGGTTGCAAATAAGCCGAGACGACCCACCGCAGATGGTGCCAGAATCAGGGTAAATGCCACAAGGACATGAAGTCCTCGTTTCGCAGACACCCGGTAGAGTATTATTCAACTGACCGATCAAAAAGGAATTCCCAAACCCCCCACCCCAACAGAGCACCGTGAGATTTCCTGTAACGATTCCGCATGCGTAACTGTCACTGGCCACGATCGCCTCAAACGACACATCCTGCGGGTACCCGCCCGCATGAATCGAACCCCAACAAACAACCGTCCCGTTACTCCTCCGCCTGGCGCAGACATAATTCGCCCCAACCGCCAGGCTCTCAAATCCAGAACTCTCACCCTCAGGCACGGTGCTGTTCAACGGTCCCCAGCAGGTGATCGGCCCGTCGTCCCGTCCAATACCGCAGACACTCGAATTTCCCGCAGAGATATAAATCATCGCCCGGTCCTCGACCTGGGGCTTATTTGGTCCCCAGCATTGCACGCTGAAATTCGTTTTATCAATCCCGCAAGCAAACTCCGACCCTACTGCAATGGCCGTGAAGTTCTCCCGAACCGGCGGATTCTCCAGTCCCCTCCAACAATACACATCCCCGCTGCCTTCATACAACCCACAGGCATGCGTTCCCCCCGCTCCAACCTCGCTCAAATTCCTCCCAATTGACAGCCGTTTCTTTTTCTGCGTTTCCGTATCCCAATAAAAAACCCGCTGGCGGTCCTCTGTTAACCCATATACACCGCCGTTTCCACCGGAGATCCCCATAAAGCCCACCCCCAGCGAAAACACATTACCCTGCTGGGTTGAATTCCAACACAGGATATCTCCCCTTCCCCCTCCGCCGATCGCGCACACTGTGCTAATATTTCCCTTATAGCTCGCAGCAATTGTAGACATGGAGCTTTGGCCATCCACTCCCTGACCGCACAGCACAGCACAAACCCACAGCAATCCAACCAAAATTTCCCAATTATTTCTTCGCTGCGACTCGAACCGAAGACCAAACGCCACGCCCATTGCAAGCAGCAGCCACATCCATCCCAATGCCACTGCCCCGCTCAAACCAAAAACAGAATTGACGAAGTCGCAGGTGGTCGCGAGTTCGAACTCTGCTCTTTTCAGATTCACAGCTTGACTTCAAAGCTTGGGAGGCAGCGAACACAAGTAGCTAAACTCACCGCCCCACAAAGCATTTAAATGGGCAACTACTTCAGACCAACTTCGAGGAAACTTATTCCTCTCACACACCCAAGAATGGGAAATCAGTCCCACACGCCATGAGACTTGATCTTTTCCGTGCCAAATCTGAACAAAATAGAAGGTCAAATTTACTCGGTCTTCCCGCGAGTCGCGACCGACTTTCGTTACAATGAGCAGAAAAGCGGAAACGTTTATAATGGATCGGATTTGGATTTGCTTTCATGAAATTGTTTAACGTGTGGGGACGGACCTTTGCAAATGCACGCCCCTTCCAACCGTTTTAACTCGGTAAATCTCCCAGTCAACTTCCTCTACTTCTAACAAGAGAATTTTATGTTAATTTTGTTTCTTCTGAAGACCTGTTCCACGTTAACCATTCAATCCTTTTTTATACACAGCAATTTTTAATATTAATATTTGATTATAAAGGGGTGTAGTTCAAATGATGAGGGTGTGGTATCTTTGATTACGTCATTCATCAAGATTCAAACTCTTAAAAGTATGATATAAATGATGGGGTTGCAGTTGTACTCTAAGTAATTTTGATGAAATGAAGATTCAAACTCTCAAAAGTATGATATAGGTGATGGAGCTGTAGTAGTACTCTTAAGTAACTTTGATGAAATGAATATCCCTCAGTGCTTTACTCTCACTCGAAAAGATACCATCATAATTCATGCTCTTATATTAAATAGTAAAACAAACTTATAGATAATATAAAATCTTTCATAACACATACAAAAGTATGATATATGTTCCTATATCAAATAACAAAACAAACATATGAATACCATAAAATCTTCAATTAAAAATATATATATTTAATTATATTTTAATTTATTATTAATAATAAAAATGAATATATAATTATACAAAAATACTCTAATCACCATCATATCTATATATATATATATACTGACCCAAAGAGATATAAAATTATGATAAAGAAATGCGATCACAGTAGTGTTCTTAATGACTTCGACAGAATAAGTATCCTTCAATCTTTGATCCTCACACGAAAATATATAAACATAACCTATACTTTTATATCAAATAACCAAACAAACTTATAAATAATATAAAATCTTCTATTAAAAATATATATTTAATTTATTATTAATAATAAAAATTACTATATAATTATATATGAAAAAATACTCTTATCACTAACATACTATTATAAACTATGAAATATTTACCTTTTATTAAATTAAAAAAAATCCCAATTAACATTGTCATGCATTTTTTGTAATTATTATTATTTATTTTTACCTTTCCTTAGTTTACTCGGGACTGGATTTCACGTGCGTGGAGCGAGTCTTGATGTAGTTTGACACTAGTCACTCTCATATACTAAATATTAAGAAATCTCTTTATAATACATATTAAATGTTTATTGAATTTTGTTTTTATTATTTTAAAACTTTGAATATATGCCATCAATACTCTTCATTGATTCATGCCATCGATATTATTTTATCTTTATTTTTTTCCCAATCAATTCATATGAGACTTTTTTTATTCTAGTATATTTTCTCTTAGATAAAATAATATAAAAAGATGATGAAAGATATTATTTTCAAGATGTCTTTTTATGTAATATAAGTAGAATAAGCTTTCTAATATTTTAGATGTGTATATAATTTTTTTTTGTTCGGTAAATCACTGTTAAGGGGCAACACCCTACGGTGAGGCCACATACGGGGAACCTCATCTCCATCAATCTGAACCGCCACCATATCCACTACTGTTGCGACCATATCCACCACTGCTACTTCCATTGTTGACCCCGCCGCCGCTTTCTCCCTGCAAACTGTTTCCTTTGCGACTTAACCGTTGCACTACGGGTTCAACCCCCTAGATGTGTAAAGAATTATTGACAAAAGAATTATGTAATTTTTCTTAGAAATATTGTGAAATAGGCTTTGTAATATTTAAGATATGCACATAATTATTGACAAAAAGAGTTAAATTTATGTAAATTTTCTTATAAATATTGTACTAGATGGTAAATTTTAATTTATTATCTTAATGATAAATAGTACAACACTTGCAAATATTTGTTTTGAAGAGTGGTCAAATGTTTCTACTATATATATAGTTTTATATTAATATTGAACATTGTCAACTATATTTTTTTTAAATATATTGGTATTTGACTATTAACCATAAATTTTATTTGTATTTTATCATTTTTGAACAAAAATGAATTATTTATTTACTTATATTTTATTTGTATTTAAAAGAGGATGTTAAAATAATGTTAGCTTAGAGTTTTTCTTTCATGATCATGGAAGCAAATACTTCTCCCTCTATTGTGATTATAGATTATAGTTCTCAACATAATAAACATACAAATAATTTTATTTCTTTTGAATAGGTATTTCAATATGCTATTTTTTATGGAGATAATATAAGCTTTTTATTGTGAAGCCAACTCATATTGTATTATCAACATATATTTGTAATGAAATAAATTGCACTACACTTATAAATAAATCTATGTTAATTAAATAAATGCAAACATTTAACACATGTATTGTAGCAATTCTTTTATATGTTTTGGTGAATCATGCTCTCACACTTTATTTGATATCAAGATGGCATTATATTGAACTGATACTCAAAGACCTTGTCCAAGGTGTATTAAATCATTAGTTTAATTTTAGATTCAATGCACCGATACATTATATAATTTTCAAACATCCATATCTCCACTAAAATTTCTTATTCAATTTCCTCATAAAGGGTAGGGTCATGTTAATTTAGGTGATCTATAATGAATATGATTATCTAGGACAATTCCTAGAGTGAAGTGGAGTTACCCCAATGCCTAGTACTTAGAGCCAATTATTACACATAAATTTAGGGATAGGAAAGATTAACCCTACTAACCCACATAATAGTGGATGGACAAATTAGATGTTGGCACAATGGACAAAGGCATCTAATAGTGAATCAAAATAACTAGGCGGCTACATCAATCAATTAGCTAGGAAAATCTATTTATAGAGGCAAGGGATGACAAGGCTACCACATGATTAGCATATAGTTGGGTACGCGTAATAGATGATGAGTTGAAATTATTCCCTTACAAGAAGGGGTACTAATAGAGTGCTAAGTAGAGATTAAGGATCCATGTCAAGAGAGGGTGTAGTGAAGGAACTTTGCTAAGGTTTTCAATTGAGTGGTACATAGTTGAAGGAGTCAATACCCCATACATAGGAAGATGAATGTGTAACAAGGCTTTAGATGAAGAATCCTAATATAGGAACCTAAATGGATGTCCATAAATATAGTAAGGTAATGAAATGACTAATATTTTCTTAAGACTTGTGTGAGTCATAGTAGAATTGGATGTCTAATGATGAGAAAGGATGAATGAGGTGCTAAGAGGTCAATTAAGATGTGGTTTGAGGCTAACTTGAGTCAAGTATCTTAACCAAGATAAAGAAGGGCTTAGGAATTTTAGCCATCCAACCCACAAAAAGAGTCTAGCTAGCACATAGAGAAGAAGAGTTCAAGGATATCTCAAAAGTAGATGGGTGATCCCACAATACTGGTTTACAATTTTTGTCCAAACTGGACATTGAATTGATTTTTTCTAACTAAATCTTCACTTTCGGGCACCTATAGCGGCTAAACCATGAGGAATTTGAAGATAATGCAAACTAGTGATTTGTGACATTTTTTCTATAGATTCTAAATATATTTTTTTCAAAATTTTTGGAATCAGATTGCACTTCTTTTTCCATCTCCTTCAAAAACTAGTTTTTTTCAGTAAAAACCATTTTTAAGGAGTGACGCTCACCATATAACATAACTTTTTTTCCATGAAGGATAAAATTCTATTTTTTTAAAATTTAGATTTGTAACTACGATATCTAGTGCTTCCAATTGGTTTCATAGTGTTTTATTGAATATATTTTCCTTAATCAAGTTTCAAAGTCAAACCAATTACAATTCAGAAATAGGTGGATTGTATAACACAAATTTTTTTGTATGTATCAAATTTTTTTTTTTTTTGTTAGATCAAGGACTTCAATATATGGTGCACTCATATTTTTCAATTTTTTTTTTATAATCTTCTATTTTTCCACGTGTAGAACAAAGAGCTTGATTTTTGGTGAAAAACCTACATTCACAAGAAATAAAAAATAAATCTAATAATAAAATTAAATTTATTTAAAATTATACAAGTTTTGGGAAGCTTATAATAAGGATTACATACTTACAAAAAATAAATTTTAAATGAATTCATTTGATCCCCTAGAATATAAATCAAAAGTGGTTTTTATAAGCATTTTGATTGGTGTAAAGGAGACTTCGTTACAGGTATGGTTTAAAACTAGTAGGGTTCTCTCCAAGGGTGTTTGATCTAAGGTAGTTTGATCAAACCCTCTTCAATTGAAATGCTTTCAATGGAACTTTTTAAGGCTTAAATTATTATATTTTCTAAAAATATGTGATTTCAACAAAAATCAGAATCTCCCAGAAATTGTAAACTAGCTTTATGGGATCACCTAGATATAGAGGTGGATAACATGAAGATTCCATGTAATTAACAAGGGGAGTGAGCTTTGGGATCTTGCTTGATTTGCATGGAGTTGAGATGGGTCTATGCTACATTTGTCAACCCAAAAGGGAAGGGGTTTGGAAGTCCATTCAGTTAGCCTAGTTAGAAGAGGGTAGTTGATTGGATTTGGAAGTCTAATCAACCTAATAGGAGAAAGGAATGGTCTTAGAATAACTTTTGGAGTATAGATAGCCCAAGAAAGGTAGG
This sequence comes from Sequoia sempervirens, assembly GCA_007258455.2. NCBI lineage: Eukaryota > Viridiplantae > Streptophyta > Pinopsida > Cupressales > Cupressaceae > Sequoia > Sequoia sempervirens. The sequence goes on from VDFB02081444.1 coordinate 12,955, forward strand.
ATATCTATTCATTTGAGATAATCTGATGACCCAAATTAGGAAGGGTGTCATGCTTTCTTTAGGATTTAAATTAGAAAATTAAGGAATGAAATAGGATGATTAACATTGTCATTGTGATAAAGCACTTGGTAGGGGGAAAGACTAAGAGGGAGGTTCAAGGTGTTTTTTCTTATTATAAAGGAAGTATAAAATCAAGGAGAGGTTGTTTAATAAAGTGAAAATGACTAAAAAGGAGTAGGGCACAATGGAGTCTTCCCATCCTAGATGTTCAGTAAGGAGGCAGTTTGTCATGCAAATTGAAGGTCATCATAGGAAACACATGAAGACTCAAGAAGTCAAATAAAGTTAAGAAGTGCAGACTTGGGGGGTTTAAAGTAAGGTTACAAAGGGTCACAAGGAGTTAAATCAATATTGATTGGTGCAGGAGCACCTACACCTAGGTAACAACAATTTGAATACTTCAAGGTTGTTAGGAAGTGTCAAGGGTAGATTAAGGTATTTAGAGTCTTTTCATGTTAAATAAGGCCTTTGAAGACCATATTTTATGTAATAAGTTGAGGTTTATGTCTTAGGTGTCAATTAGGGAAAACAATTGCAAGAGTGCAAATAAAGTGTCAATCAAAGTTGTTAAAAGTAGATTAGGGAATGATAAGGGGTTAAGAATTCAAAAATCAGTTAGAGACATTGGGGGTAGGTTGTTTTTGGTTTGAAAATGTATTAAAAATCCTCTTGAAGGCTCGAATGGAGGTTGTTCTGTCATTTTGAAAGAAACTCCAATAAGAAGCCAACGTTTGAAAGCAGACTTACTAAGTTTTATAATTTTCTCTTATTGTGTATGGCCCAATATAGGCCACCATTGGTCTAAACTCATATAATATTATGGTAATATGTTTTAGTATTCATATCCATTTGTTTTGAGGGTCCTTAATTGATTTTTTTCTAAAAGAAACCTTCATTTTCTTAGCATTATCTGTAACAGGCCAGCAAGGTCTAATTTTGGAGATTATTTAATGATGGAGCCATTCCACCTACTATGGTGACTTTTTTCTTGGAGGAATGGCCTATAAAATGTTAATTTAGTTTTTTTACTTGTTTGGAGTTATTATCATCTGGTTTGGTGGCTTGGGGATGTTGCCCTAGGGCTGATAGAGCCATTTTTCCCTATGAAGTGGAGTTGTAAGGTGAAGGCTAAGGTGAAATGTTGTGAGATATGTCCAAGTAAAGGTTTATTGAGTATGTGTAGGGTATATTAAAGGTTTTTGATGCTTTGGGTTGGTTTGAGAAGCCCAATTCATATGTTTTTCATTAAAACCCTAGGTGTTTGCTTGTAAATGGAGGGTTTGTTGAAACAGTATTGGAAAGGCCTTAAACCTAGAAATAAATCATGAAATTTGGTGTTTTGTCACATGCTTGTTGAATTTTTGATTTTTTTTGTGAAGGAAAGTTGAAAAAGAGGTACCTCCTTTGTTAATTTGGGATAATTTAGTAGCCTAGTTTAGAGGTGATGTGTTGGTCCTCGGTGTTGTTGCAAAGAAGTCTCTAGAAACCTTTTGTGGTTGTTGAGTTGGATTTGTGGGAAGTCTTAATTGTGATTTGTCAGGCCTTGGTACGACCTTCTCCAAAAGATAATCCTATTGGTTGTGTTTTAAGGGCTATAAGCCTCTTGTAAGTGGTTTTAGAAAGATTGAGTGATTTTTGATTTGAGGGTTGATGTCTTGTTGATGTTTGACCATTTTGAGCCTGATTGTGAGTTTCTTCACCTTGTTCTACAACAAAGTGGTATCATAACAAAGGGAGTAGGTCCCTTATGAAAGAAGGTTAAGGGTTTGAGTGCAAAAAGAAGGTGTAATTGAAGGAATCCAAACATGCCTCCTAAAGGAAGCGCAGTTGCAAGGAGAATGGATGAGCAGGCTAGAGAGATAGAAGCCTTGAGAAAAGAGATGGATGCATGGAAAGAAAAAAGTAGAGTGAAAGTGGATGAAAGTGAAATTGAAGAAGAGGAAACTACTGGTGAAGAAGATGAGATGGATCCAAAAGATGTGAGGATGATGAAGCTTTTGAAGGCTGTGAAGAAAGATGGACATGGAAAAATGGATGTGTCTATGTATGGAGGAAAACTTGATAGTGAAGAGCTCCTAGATTGGATTGGAGCCATGGAAAACTATTTTGATAGTGAAGATATTGATGAAGAACACAAGGTGAAGAAGGCCAAAGTAAAAATGAAAGGACATGCTTTGTTATGGTGGAATTTTGTGCAAGAGGAAAGGGAGAGACAAGGAAAGAGAAAGACCACTTCTTGGGAGAGGATGAAGACCAAACTGAAAGGTAAGTTCCTTCCTTGTGATTATAATATTCAGTTGCTTAAGAGGTTACAAAATCTTAGACAAAATGATTTAGATGCACAAACATATACTGAAGAATTTTATAGGCTAAGTATAAGAACCAAGCATGAAGAAGAAGAGGAAGAAATTGTAGCTAGATAATTGAATGGCCTAAGGTATAACATTCAAGATGAAATCAGTTTGTTGGCACCAAAATTATTTGAATAGTGCTTTCAAATGGCAATGAGGGTAGAAGAAAAAACAAGAGGAGACAAGAGAAGGCAACAACAGGAAGAGGAAGCACTTCTATGGGTAGGGGTACAACTTCAACACCAAGGCAGACCAAGGAAGACCTTGAAGATTCTGATAAGAATAAGGAACAAGCACCTAAAGCAAGAGGAGGATGGAGAGGTGGAAGGAAAAAATTCTGGAAAAGGAGTGATTTCAATGAATTTTTAGGTAGGAGTTATAGATGCAATGAATTTGGACACCCATCTTTCAAGTGTCCTCAAAACCAAGGTTCAACATCAAGTAGTGATATGAAGAGTGAAAGAAGAACACAACTAGTCCAAGACGAAGAATGTGAAAGTTCAAGTACTCCTGCATACCTAGAGGTGGGGGAAGCACTTATGATAAGAAGAACTTTGTTGTAGGAGCCTAAGGAGGAAGACCTGAGTCAAAGGAGGAGTCTATTTAGAACTTCATGCAAATGCAAAGGTAAAGTGTGTCAAGTTGTTATTGATTCAGGTTCTCAAGATAACATGGTGTCTAGGGAGATGGTAGATAAGTTGAAACAGAGAAAATACCCCATGTAGCACCATAAAAAGCCTCTTGGGTAAATGATAGTCAAACTCTAGTAGTGAATGAATATGCTTATGTGGATTTCCAGATTGGGGAGTACAAGGACAGGGTCTTATGTGATGTGTTACCCCTGGATTGTTGCCATTTTCTATTGGGAAGACCATGGCAATTTGATAGAAGGTCTATGTATGATGGTAGAGAAAACACCTATACTATCAAGAAGGATGACAAGAGCTTTAAGCTAACTCCTTTGTAGGGAAGTGGAAGAGATAAGGGTAAGTCTATGGTTGTCATTTTTGGCAATAGAGAGCCTTTAAGGTTTGAGGACAACAAGACTGGTGTATTTGCAGGTATGGGGCAGGTTAATGATGTTGGGACAACACGAAAGGCACCAAGGAATGATGCAAGGACAGCTAGGATTTTAAAGGTGGAAGATGGACCTATGATTAAGTCTAATATAGTCAAGGGAAATGATGGTAAGTTTGTGGGAAAGCATGAAAAATAGGGTGAAATGTTTGAGGGAAGGTTTGTGAAGTAGGATGAAATTACTGTGGGGACCATTGTGTGTCCTATAGGTGAATGTCATGTTTCAAGGCATGTAAGATTTTTAAGTATAGGGGTTGAAAAGCTTGATAATGCAGGGGTATATGATATTGACAGAGCAAAAGGTCTGATAGCAGTCAGGAAGGGACAAATTGGACAAGAGGTTAAAGGTAGAAGTAAGCATGAGTATGAAGCAAGAGGGAAGATAGGCCAAACGATCACTAACTTTGGTTTTTTTGCAAGTGTAGATGGAGGAATATAGACTGGTTTTGATTAGAAAATACAGATCAGACCATTTTCAAGTCTGAATGCAACAATGAAGACAAATTTAATTGTAAACAATGTCCAGAGTGCAAGGTCACTGTATAAGAATCAAGGAAATGTGTTTGCAAGTTAGAAAGTGCATGGAACACTACTAAGACAAGGAACAAACCCCAACTCTTGTGTCAAGAGTTCTTTTTTTGTGGGGGTGTATGGTGCAGGAGCACCTACACCTAGTTAACAACAATTTGAATGCTTGAAGGTTTTTAGGAAGTGTCAAGGGTAGATTAAGGTATTTTGAGTCTTTTCATGTTAAATAAGGTCTTTGAAGACCATCTTTTATGTAATAAGTTGAGGTTTATGTCTTAGGTGTCAGTTAGGGAAAACAATTTCAAGAGTGCAAATAAAGTGTCAATCAAAGTTGTTAAAAGTAGATTAGGTAATGATAAGGGGTTAAGAATTCACAAATCAGTTAGAGATGTTGGGGGTAGGTTGTTTTTAGTTTGAAAATGTATAAAAATCCTCTTGAAGTTTTGAATGGAGGTTGTTTTTTCATTTTGAAAGTAATTCCAATAAGAAGCCAATGTTTAAAAGCAGATTTACTAAGTTTTCTAATTTTCTTTTACTGTGTACGGCCCAATACAGGTCACCATTGGTCTGAAACTCATATAATATTATGGTAATATGTTTTAGTATTCATCTCCATTTTTTTTGAGGGTCCTTAATTGATTTTTTTGTAAAACAAAACTTCATTTTCTTGGCACTGTCTGTAATAGGCCAACAAGGTCTGATTTTGGAGATTATTTAATGATGGAGTCATTCCTCCTACTGTGGTGACTTGTTTCTTAGAGGAATGGCTTATACAATGTTAATTTAGGTGTTTTACTAGTTTGGAGTTATTATCATCTAGTTTGGTGGCTCGAGGATGTTGCCCTAGGGATGACAGTCATTTTTCCCTATGAAGTGGAGTTGTAAGGTGATGGCTATGGTGAAATGTTGTGAGATATGTCCAAGTAAAGGTTTATTGAGTATGTGTAGGGTATATTAAAGGTGTTTGATGCTTTGGATTGGTTTGAGACCTGGTTCATATGTTTTTCATTAAAACCCTAGGTGTTTGCTTGTAAATGGAGGGTTTGTTGAAACAGTATTGAAAAGGCCTTAAACCTAGAAATAAATCATGAAATTTGGTGCTTTTTCACATGCTTGTTGACTATTTGATGTGTTTTTCTGAGGGAAAGTTGAAAAAGAGGTACCTTCTTTGATAATTCAGGCTAATTTAGTAGCCTAGTTCAGAGGTGATGTGTTGGTTCTCGGTGTTGTTGCAAAGAAGTCTCTAGAAACCTTTTGTGGTTGTTGAGTTGGATATGTGGGAAGTCTTAATTGTGATTTTTCAAGCCTTGGTATGGATTTCTCCAAAAGATAAGCCTATTGGTTGTTTTTTAAGGGCTAGAAGCCTCTTGTGAGTGGTTTTGGAAAGATTGAGTGATTTGTGATTTGAGGGTTGATGTCTTGTTGATGTCTGGTCATTTTGAATCTGATTGTGAGTTTCTCCACCTTGTTCTGCATCATTGATCCATAGGTAAGGACCTTTCCATTGGATATTGGATAATGTATGATACAATACAAGTATGAATAATTAACATTAATGGTGAATCAAATCATGAGGTAAGTAGATTAGTGACCAATAGAGTCATGGTTCTTGGGTGTAAGAATTGGTAGATTATAGGGTCATGGGCTCAAGGGAGGATATGGTAGAGCCATAATAAAATACATGGCAACTAGAAGGTTCAAAATTCAAGTACTTGGAGATGAGAATTGTTATGATATTGGCGAGTTGGATGAAAAGTCAAGGATTAGAGTTCATGATGGATGATTCAAGTGCCAAATAATTTCTCATCCATGTGGAACAAGGTCTATATACATGAAGTTCTAGGGACACATATATGAGGCATTTATTGAGAAAATTAATAATACAAAAATAAATAACCAACAACATAGATTTACATGGAACTTAAAGGTAATAAACTAGGAAAACCATAGGAAAAGGTCTCATAATATTATTTATATCTCTGTAATCTAAATTATTGTTACAACAATCCATAATTTATAGCAAGAAAAACATGAAAAAATGAACTGGATAAGACATCCAAGTTGTCAAATCCTCTTTGAATAAGACTTTATGAAAATAGAAACTATGACTCAATCATCTACATGATGTACACATGTAATATAACAAAAAATAATACTTTTAATCAACTGTTTAGTTCATGTTGGATTTAAAGAAAATTGACTTCACATGCCAACATTCTCCCACTTGAAATTAGATTTTTGTATTGTGAATGACCCCTTATATTGAAAGTGAAACATAAGAAAAAGTGGTCACCAAAATGAAATGGTGTAAAAAAGGTGAAATAGGAAGACCTAGAAATGAGGGACCTATGCCAAAAAGCATAAAAGGGGTGTTCACCTAATCACAAACCCACCTTTTCAAATTCCATTAGGAAGAAGGATAGTGCCACAAGAGATTAGAATTGACCTACAACCCTTAAGGTGATTCAAATCCAAGTTTTGGGACACTATGTGATCTCTCCTTCCTTGTGACAGAAAAGTGTAAAATCTAACTGAAATGCACTTTGGGGAGATAAACTAAAAATATTAAATGAGCTCAATTGTGCAATGTAATACTTGGAATGTGAATTTAAATAATAATACTAACATAAAGTACAATTTTTAGGCAGATTTGAGGGTTGCAGGATGATATCTAACAACCCAAAAAATATTATCTTGAAAACTATAGTAGGATGCATTCACCTAAACTGGACACGCCAATATCTAATTGAAAGGCACTTTTAAGAGATGAATAAAGGTAAATTAATGATCTAATAACTGAGATATACTACTTGGAATTCAAAGTATTATGATAATACTATTAGAAACAATCATTAATTAGTAGATCTAAGAAGGTTATGATGGTTTGTACCTGGCTCCAAAAGTGACAATAAGGTGTCCTGTTTGGTGAATGTGTCCTTGTATCTTTTTCTAAAAATTATTTTTGTAGTCCTTTGATGTTGGATCTAAGGCTTTGATTTCTCTAGTTTTTATTTTCGAAAGGCCAAAAACAAATTATGTAGATGAATTTTTGTATCTTGACAACTTTGATGAAAAAATTGACAACTTTGCACTTTTGATCCAATCTCACTCCACTTAGAAATCTGCAAACACACAAAGAGGAGAAAAATATTTATTTTTGGTGTATAAGGGTTTTCCTTGGTCAAACCATAGTTTGGTAATTAAATCTTGATAATGATTGAAAAATCTACTCTTGAATGCTCTTGACAATAATCTTTTCTCTTAGGATTGATCTCTTGAAATCTTAGATTGCTTCTAGGTTTGAATTGATAAAAAGACCTTGTATTTATAGGTAATTTTCTAATTTCATAACAATTAAACATCAAAGGGAAACAATTGCAATTTAAATCTAAATCTTGAAAATACCACCAAAAACATATTTAAAAATGGGGTCCTAAACTTGAGGACACATTCTCCCTTGGGCGAATGGGTCCTAGACCCTAAACCTAGGACACACATTTTCCAAGATGTGTAATTTGTTGTTTGCAATGGTTTAATGTAGGTTCCCCTCTTGGAAAATGAAATTAATTAGGATTTTAAATGCATAATTGGGTGAATTAGAGACTTAATTAAGTCCAATTAATTAGGGGGAGGAAAACACAGTGATAAAATGTAAAGTACATTTTATGACACTACATTTAGCCCCCACTTTACTAGTGAGAGTATAACTTGCGCTTAGAATCACACTAAAGTAGAAAAATAAGTCAAGAGAGGTCCAAGTGCACAAATTTTGATGGGATAGGATGACAAAGATCAAGGAGGTTGCACAAGCCCCCAGGATTAAGATCCCATAGAAAACCAACATAAGCATAAAGATTCTCATGCTTGCAAAAACAACACAAGATTCACAATCACACCATGTAAAAATTAATGCAAAAATAAAGAAAAGAAAAGATGGACTAGCTGTGGTTGCATTGTTTTCCATAAAAAAATATTCACAAGTGAAAACTCGTTGTCCACTATGCAAACAAAATATACTCATGAGGGCTAGTGAAACCCAGTGTCCACTAGGTGAGCCCTAAGAAAGTGAGAAACACACACTAGGTTGGTATGTATCAACAAAAAGGTGGCTAATGGGAAAGTCCTGCTAGGTCTATAGGCTCCCATACATCAACCATACCAAAATTTATACCTCCTAATAACTTTGATAAGATGCCACACAAAAAGGTTCCACAAGGCTAGCAAGTTGCATTATGCTAAACACTCATGAAAAACAAAAAGGCTCCACTGGAAAGCAAGTTGTGTTACACTTGGTGGCCATGATAAGGTTTTAAATGTAATAAGATAGGATATTCAAATGGATTTTTCTTAATTCATGAAATGTCTCTTAGGGAACATCATGCTCAATGTCACCAAGAGAGCAGTAGTTGAGGATAAAAGATTCACAACTTATGGAATGCAAACCATAGCATTACCATTAAGATGAATGTCGTATGCCAAGAAAGGTAACACTCAAGTGAAGGACATCAAACCCAATGTCACCAAGAAGAAGACACATCATATAAAGTTAAAAAACCACACTTTGAATAAAGGAATATGGAAACAATGAGTGGGGACGTGTATGCCCCCGCTTTAAAGAAATTGCTAAACACCATGTTGTGAGAAATTACTTTAAATTAGAACACAATAAATGCCAATAAATGAGAGATTTATTTAGAAATTCCTATGTAAAACATATGATTCCAAGTAGAGCTATGTCATGAAAGGAGGTTGCCCCCCATATGCAATCCTAAGGTAACACATAAGGGATCCATGGATCTAGTGTCAACATATGTATTTTCTATAATGATATAATTGAGCTTGGAATCATCGTCATTCCCTAAAAAACTCATGGAACAATGAGCACAAAGGAAGAATGACACATAGAGAATTAAAAAAAAGGAAATTTTTTGGGTCAACATGGAAGAGACCTAAATGTCTTAATGCCTTGCATCATCCCCAAAAGAAAAAATATATAGGTTGATGACATATCGAAGAATGGAGGTACAAATAGAAGAATGCCATGATAGATTTGCTTCCTTTGTATCCTTGCACCAATGGAGTGAGAAGGGTCGTCCAAAGTAGGCTCACAAACATATAAATACATGCCAAGTAGCACTGTATGGGGGATCACATTACACACATGAACTCACAAAGAACATGAAAATAAAATAAAGAAAATACTAGTATGGCACGTGCAAGTCAACCTATAGGAGGTCATCTGCATCCTAATCTTGTTCATTATATGCGGAAGGAAAAAAATAGCCAAAGGGACAATGACAAGTGTCATACTAAGAGCATCACCACACTCAACACGTGGTGAGTCACTCTTGTTAGGAGGATCATCATGGTTGTTATCATTTAAGCTCATGGAGGAGGAAAACAATAAATTTGGCTCATTATGCACTTCCTCATCAATCTTAGCAATCTCATCATCATCATCCAAGTTAATCATAGTAGGAGTCCTAATGATGAATCTATCCATTGAAGTTTCATGTTGTTGTTGTTGTGAAGGTGGAGAACCATCCTAATTTGTCTCAATTAGTGTTTGATCTTGATTTTTTTGTTCTTTTCTTCTAACTAATGAGAAATAGCATGACATCTATGTCTATCCTCTTTAGCATTTCTATTTCTTCTTGCATGATTTTCAAGTTGTGATTGTGTAGGAGCAGGTTTATCAACCATAGGTTTATTTTCTTCCCACAAGGGAGCAATGGAAGGAACCATGGAAGGTTGTTCAACCATTCTCTTTAGCTTATAAACTTGTTTGATCTTAGGAGGCACAACAAGACTTATATAGTTATCTCTTAGTCTTTTATAGGAAATAGGTAGAGGATTTGTCATTGGTTGGTCTTGGTTACTTGGAAGGGATTTTGGTTGAATCATGGTTTCATCAATGATACGAGGCTCAATCATTGCTTGAGGCATGTTACTAAGGGATAATTTTGCTATGTTCTTTTCCTTGAACTTTTGATAAGATTTAAAAAAGTGCTCACGAGGCTTAATAGGTTCCATGGGTTCAGGCAAAAAAAAATCTAATGAAAAATTCCCACAAGAAGAAACAAGATTAAAGACATTATGATGCATAGTAAATATGCCATTGCCAAATGGAAACTTTAAGCATTTATTCACTACTAATGGGATGACATCCATGGAGCATAGTCATGGATAACCAAGCTTCACATGGAATTGGTACGACGATGAGATATGGAGAATGAGACATTCAATTGTTTTGGCATAACTTTAAAGGAAGAGTGATCATGTTGAGAAAATGTGTCTCAACCTTACAATTACATAAGTTATGGTTGATACATAAGGTACTATTCAGCTGATGATGACGGGGTTGTAGGGGGTCTCCCCCCATGAGGGGTCTGAGGGGATCATCCCCCTGATTGGGGTCCAGGGGTAGTGCGCCCTAGTGGGGGCTTGGGGGTAGCACCCTCGGAAGGAAAATTTTATTTATATTTTATTATTGTAAATTTGGACCATTCATCATTATGTCTCATATCTAATGGTTGCTATTTTATTATCTTGACTTTCCCTAGAAGGCAACCCTATTTTATGAGGGTGTTGTATTACGGCTATGTATTGCAATGTATTATGAGAGTCTGATAGCAGTCGTGTTTCCCCTAGATCTTTGAGTGGTGATACTCCTATGAGAAGCTCGCTCTGCAAGTATATTGTAATCTATGTGTGTAAGGAAGCTAAGGTAGCGAAACAAATTCCTACACTAATCTTGAGAGGAGAAAAATGCAAAACTTTATAGATCTTTAATAGTTACAAAACTTAAATAGAAATAAACAAAAATATCACGCATACCACAACACAATGATTTATGTGGGGAAAACCCTTTTGGGAGAAAAACCCCACACTCCAAAAGCCACCCAATATTATTATTCAGAAATCAAAAGATTACAATATACTTGCAAAGTAGGCTTCTCACAGGAGCATCACCACCAGAGATCAAGAGATAACACAACTGCTATCAGACTCTCAAAATACACTCCCATCTACATACATCCTATCCACTTATAACAAGCTTTTTGGAACCTTCTAGAATTAGGGTTTTACAAGATCATTTTTCATTTGACATGTTAATGGAAAAACCTTGATCTATCAGTGGGAAAAAAACTTAATGTGTTAGTGGGAAAAAAATTTGACGTGTTAGTGGGAAAACCTTGACATGTCAATGGGAAAACTTTGAAGTGTTAGTGGGAATTATTTTTCAGGGTGATGCCCCGAACCCCATATCTTGTTACGAGTGTACAGTATTTGCATGATCAGTCACCACATACCAACATACAACCTATCAAAATTAAACCATACGTAATTTCAAGGTTGACACACATTTTCCCAACAAATCTCCCACTTTCCGAACACCTTGCAAGAGCAACGTGAGAGTGTAACCATCGTCTCTTTAATTAATATGGGTTGAAAGGTCCATAGTCTCTTAACACCATCTGAACTTCTTTGTGCTCATAGAATTAGTTAAAGAATCAACAACATTCATCAAAGTATCTACCTTAACCAGCTTCACCCTACCATCTTCAACCATGTCTCTAAAAAAATGATACTGTACATCAATGTGCTTGGTCTTGGCATGAAATGTCGGGTCCTTGGCTAGACATCATAATTTGACTATTGCAATGAATTGTCACTACACCTTGTTTTATTCCAATATTTTAACACATTCTCTTAAGCCAAATGGCTTCTTTAGAAGCATGAGTAGCTACCATATACTCTGATTTAGTAGTGGACAAAGAAACCACAACCCATCACTTACTCATCCAACTAATTGCACCACCAAATAAAGCAAAAACATAAGCACTGGTGGATTTTATGCTATCAACATCACCTGCCTAGTCTGAATCCACATAACCATGAATCTCAAGGGAAATATCATCTTCATTCATACTACTATGATAATATAAGGAATAATTTGAGGTACCATGCAAATATCTTAAGGCTCTTTTAACTGCATCCCAATGAACTCTACCAAGATTAGACATATATCTAGAAAGAACTCCCACTACTTGAGCAATGTATGGTCTAGTACAAACCATAGCATACATCAAAATTCCAACAACACTCTACTCATGTCTTCCATCTCTGATGGAGATGTTGGATAATCTAAAATAGATAACTTTTTTCCAATTGAAACAGGAACACACAATGGTCTACAATCCTGCATATCAAACCTTTGCAAAATTGAGTTGACATACTTGCTTTGGCCATGCCATAGCTTTATGTTCACTCTATCTCTTTTAATTTCCATCCCAAGAATGTTTAGCTACACCAAGATCTTTCATTTCAAATTTAGCAACAAGTTGAGATTTTAGTTCTGAAATCATACCTTTCCCTCTACCAATAAATAACATATCATCAACATATAATGCAATAAATAGGAAATGATCACTATCAGTTTTATAATAAATACAATGATCTAATTTAGAATGCTCAAATCCCAAAATCAACACATATGTATCAAATTTCTAGTACCACATCCTAAGACTTTGTTTTAAGCCATACAAATATTTCTTCAATTTGCAAACCAACTTACTTTTACCTTTCACCACATAGTGCTCTGGCTATGTCATATAAATATCTTCCTCCAAATCACCATGAAGGAAAGTAGTTTTCACATCTATTTGCTCAACCTCTAAATCATAAGCAACAACAATAGAAAGAAAAAATCTAATGGATGTCATTTTTGCAATAGGAGAAAAAATCTCACCATAATCAACACCCTCAACTTGAGAGAACACTTTGCAACCAACCTTGCTTTGTAATTCTACATACCTCCATATGAACCAATATTTTTCTTGAACACCCATTTACAACCAACATGTTTTTGTCCTTCGGGAAATGGTACAAGATCCCATGTATCATTCTTTTTCAAAGATTTCATTTCTTCATCCATAACAATCTTCTAGGATTCTGCATCATTCATACCTAGTGCCTTTTCTATAGATTTGGGTTCATCCATGTTAGTATTCAAAGAAAAAATACATCTCCAATCATCAGGTGAATAAATTTTAGGTGGTTGTCTATGCCTTGTAGACCTACAAACAAGCTGAGTTGGAGGTTCTTCCTCCTCTTCTAAAGATCTAGAGCTAGATGAGCTCTCCTCAACTTCTTGTCTATCCTTGGGCCTCAAGTCAACTTTCTCAGGTGTAGAAGGAAATTGAATCACATCTTCATGTTTACTTTGTTCTAGCTGCAATGTAATAGAAGAAGGCTTAGTTTCTCTAAAAATAACACTTCTACTATGTATCACCTTTTGTGCAACAGGATCCCAAAGCTTGTATCCTTTCACACCATAACTATATCCGATGAAGATATATTTCATAGCCTTGTTCTCCAAATTTGTTCACTTCTCCTTTGGCACATGCGCATATGCCTCACAACCAAAAACTCTAAGATGTATTAATGAAGGCTTGCAACCCGACCATGCCTCTATAGGAATATTATCAACAAGAGTTGATGTAGGAGACTTGTTCATTAGGTAACAAGCAGTGGCAACAACTTCAGCCCAAAACCTTTGTTCTAGGCCAACACCACTCAACATACTCCTAGCCTTCTCCATCAGTCTCCTGATCATTCCTTTTGCAACTACATTCTATTGTGGATAATATGAAGTTGTCTTTTGTCTATGAATACCACAATGATCTTTACAAAATCTATCAAAATCATTAGAAAAAAATTCACTGCAATTATTAGTCCTCAATTTTTATTTTTTTTTCCAGTCTACAACTCAAGCATTACTTTAAATTCTTTAAATCAACTGAAAAATTCATATTTACTCTTTACAAAATATACCTGTAGACATCCAAATTTGGACACTTAATTTATCCAAATTTATCACTTTTCGTCTAAACATCCTCTTATCCGAGTTAATTAAGTAATATTACTATTATTTAATTAATATCTTTAATTCTGCCAAATCCCTAAGGTATTTAATTAATAATTAAATACCTTACCCTCCTTAATCCTCTTCACCAAATAAATTAAATAAATATTACATTTATTTAATTCCTCACATGTCATTTTCATCTAATCCTAATCCATTTCCTAATCTCTTCATTAAGGATGTGCACATGCTAATCCTTGGTTAGGATGGGTCACATCCTCCAACTTTTGCAAGTTGGCTTTTAATCCTAATTAGCCCCTAATTATCCTCTAATTACTGATTACTGCTAATCATTCTCCAAGGAATTTTTAATTCCTTTTTTATTCTTCCTAGATTCCCTCTTTTATATGTGAATTTTAATTCACATTCCATCCTTCCAAGGCTTCTAGAACCTTGGACTTGTCACAATCTCCACATGTGACCAACCTTGGACTTGTCACAATCTCCACATGTGACCAAGTCCCACCTTTGGAGCCCACCTTTTATCCTCTAGATCCTAGAATGTGAATTTTTAATTCACTTATTTCTCCAACCACCTTTCCTTTTCCCATGTAGATTTTTGAGGAATTCCAAAATTCCTCAAATGTCCCTTTCACTCCCACTTGGGGACAAGGAATCCCTTTTTGAGGAAATCTCCTCACTCCCCAAGGTGCATGTCCTTTCTCCACCTCATGTACCTTCTTGACACCTCATCTCCATCTCATATCCCCTTGGCCACTTCACCATCCACATGTCAAGATGTGAGGGCTTGTGGGTTCTCAACCCACCATAGCCCTTCATCTTGGCCTTGTTGGATGCATCTTGACCATTGAATTCTCTAGAGAATTCAAATTCTTCTATAAATACCCCCTCCTCAAGGGAATTTTCAACACTTTCATTTTGGAGCAACCTTATGCTGCCAATTTGCATTCTCAAAACACTTTGCATTCTCATAACTACATGCTGTCAATTTGAATCCACAATCCTTTTACTATCATCTAGCCATCTTTTTAATCATTTGCATATCTAATCTTGCATCTAGTCATTCAAGCAATCATCTAAGGAGCACACAATCCATTCCAAGCAAGGGCCAATCAAAGGGATATCAACAACAAGGGAGGTAAAATTGTTTGTGTTTCATTTTATTTACATTCCTTTTTGTTATATCACTCTTTTGGCTAATCTTGAGGTGTCCTTGGTATTTTGTCATTCATATTTCTAAGTTATTTTGCACATCTAGAGTAGGATAGAAATTCCAAGGTATCACAATACCCATGTCCTTCTACTATAATCATCAATAAATGAAACATAATATGTAGATTTACCAATTGAAGGAACATCTATAGGACCAAATACATCAAAATGAATAAGATCCAAAACACCACAATATTTATGAGAACTTGTGTAAAAATGAACACGATTTTGTTTTCCATAAATGCAATGCTCATAAAAATTGAATTCAAGATTACAATTAGACAAACCTTCAACAAGGTTTTTATTTTTCATGATCCTTAGACCCTTTTCTCCAATGTGGCCAAGTCTTTGGTGCAATAACATAGTTTTCTCTGTAGGTAACTTTGTCTAAAAAGAAGAGAACCCTTGGGTACCCAAAAGTCATGACCATCTGTTGAAGGTGAAAACCTCACTTATTCTACAAAATTTCTTTTCACAGAAGTACTATTGCACTCAATAGTGCATGTATCAAGCTTATACAATGTCCTATATTTGACACCTTTAGCAATGACCATATCACCCCTAGCCATCTTGCATCCTGCATCATAAAATACTACCTGCATACTTGTATCTATTAGTTTTCTCACAGATAAAAAATCTCATGCTAATCCAAGGATATGTAACACACCATTAATCCTTTTTCTTCTACCATCAGGAAACCTAATATATAACACACCATTAATCCTTTTTCTTTTACCATCAGGAAACCTGATTTTAACTTTACCTACATCTATTAGGTTTCTCGAGGATATCCCACCCCATCACTCCTCTTTAGAGGAAAGGGAAGACGTTTATTTGGTTAGAGCAGTGTCAAGAAAATTTTTAGACTCTTAAGGAGAGATTGACCAGTGCACCTATCTTGTTCATTCCTGATCCTACTGGGGATTTTGTGGTCTGTACAGATGCATCTTTGGAGGGTTTAGGAGCAGTGTTGATGTGGGATGGTCATGTGATTTCCTATGAGTCTTGCAAACTCAAGGATCATGAGTTGAACTATCCTACACATGATTTGGAGTTAGCCGCTATGGTTCATGCTTTGATGAGATGGAGGAATTTTTTGTTGGGGCATCGGTTTGAGCTACACAATGATCACCGTAGTTTGTAGTATATTTTCACGTAGCCTAATCTGAATGTGAGGTAGAGATGGTGGATGGAGTTCCTGTGTGAGTATGATTTTGAGATAAAATTTATCAAAGGGAAAGGAGAATGTGGTGGCGGATGCTCTTAGTCGGCGGAGACACAAGCTTTCAAAAATGACTCTTGGAGTGGACTTGAGGAGTCATATCCTTACAACACTTCCTTTAGATAGTTGGTATCAGGAGGTGAGGTCTAAGGTTGACTCAGGTAGAGCCTTAGAGGGAAGATTTGCAGGATATTCCCTTGAGTCAGATGGCCTTTTGTGGCACTTGGGTCGCATTTATGTTCCTTCCTCAAGAGATCTTCATACTTTGATCATGTCAGAGGCACATCGGGAACCCTATTCAATTCATCTAGGTGTCAAGAAGATGCACACATACCTTTGTTAGCCGTACTTTTGGGCCAAAATGAGGAGGGATATTGCTGATTTTGTGTCGAGATGTTTGGAGTGTCAGAGAGTGAAGGCAAAACATTAGCATCCTGCAGGTCTTTTGAAGCCCCATCTGGTCCCAAAATGGAAATGGGACATCATATCATTGGATTTTATTGCTGGTTTTCCAGTGTCTTCCTGTCGACATGACGCTATCATGGTCATCGTGGACAGGTTGACTAAGGTGGCACACTTTTCTCCTGTTCGATCCTCATATAATGCTTTATCCGTGGCCAAAGTTTTTATGGAGGATATTGTTAGGTTGCATGGTATTCCTCATAGGATTATCTTAGATAGAGATCCAATGTTCACTTTAGCTCTCTGGACATTCTTGTAGCATGCTTTGGGGACTCAGTTGAACTTTAGTTCAACTTATCATCCGGAGACTGATGGGAAGACCGAGAGGGTTAATTAGATCCTTGAGGATATGCTTCGGATGTACGTTATGGATCAACAGTCACATTGGGAGGATTACCTATATTTGGTGGAGTTTGCATACAATAATGGATACCACAATTCTATTGGCATGCCTCCTTTTCAGGCATTGTATGGTTGTCCTTGTTGGACCCCATTGAGTTGGGATCATCTTGAGGACAGTGTACTTCTTGGTCTGGAGATGCTTTAGGAGATGGAGCAGTAGGTGATTCACGTTAGGGAGCATTTGGGGGCAGACCAAGATAGGTAGAAGAAATATCTAAATGCTCATAGGGTTGACCGTCAGTTCTTAGTGGGAGACCGAGTATTCATGCGGGTGTGTCCATGAAAGAGTCTGATCCGTTATGGAAACGACTCTAAGCTCGCACTGCACTTCGTTGGGCCTTTTGAGGTGTTGGAGAGGATTGGTCCTATCATATACCATCTTGCTTTGACACCCAGTCTATCACACATTCATGATGTGTTTCACGTTTCTATTCTCAGGCCCTATTATCCAAACATATCTCATGTTCTTGATTGGAATTCCTTATAGGTAGAGGACGAGCAGCTGGCTTTGGAGCCCATGAGCGTCATACAACACATGAGAATCGCCCTCAAGGGTTGAGACATTGAGCAGGTGAGGGTCCAGTGGGATCATAATAACGAGTGTTTTGCTACATGGGAGGATGCATCCAAGATGAGAGAGTTGTACCCATATCTATTTGCAAGCTTCCAGGAGTAAGCCTAGTTCTAGGGGGAGTATGTAGTGCCCCTAAGTTTTCTTTCTATCATTGACAGTTACTTGTTTGTATTTAGACAATATGATACACTATTCGATGATGGATTCATTGTTGTGATGATAGTTGATGTTGCTTTTATCACTGATGTTTATGTATATGTCATGACTAGTGTATGGTTTAATTGATTGAGTGGGTTATTATTGCTATGAGTATTATGTGATTATCTGATGCATGTTCTTATCATGTTATTAATAATTGATTATTGTGCATTGATGTATTTTGGTGAAAAGGAACAATGTTGCATCACTCACTTGTGAGTGCCCTGCGACGCTACAACTTTCCTCTCATGGTGTGTTTGACTATTTGGCTATGTACATGCTCGATGGTGTGGTTTGTTGTAGTTTGCAGGTACCAGGCATTGACTCCACTTGAATTTCCAGGTTTGAGTGTGCCTTAAACCCAATGGAGATTGTTGAAATGGAGATAGCATCTGGTCCGCTATGATGAGCCATCATCCTTGATGAGGATGAGTATATGTTTGTCATACCCTATCTGTGTGGTCAATTTGAGTTGGTTTATCAATCTTGTTGTATTGCCTTCCATTTCGTTGTGAGGTCAAGTACTGTTTGATATTATGATCAATTGAGCAATTTGCTTGATTAGTGCTTTGATTGATTATTTTATTAAAATAAAGATTATTGAAATTAAAAGACATTGTGAAATTAAAATAAAAGCTTTTATATAATTGAGGCATGGATAAAATAAAATATTATTAATTGTGTATTTTGTTTAAATAAATTTAAAATTTTGATTTAATAAAGAGATACAAAAGTAAATATATTAATTAAATTGTGGTGCAAATAGATTAAAAGATAAGTTACAATTAATAAATTAAATATTTTAAAAGTGGATTTATTGTGTGAAATTAAATAATGAGAATTTTATTAATAAATAGATTGAGGAGTGGAAGTAATGAGTAGTTGGGAAAATAAAAATAAAATAATTAAATTAAAAATGGCATGCAATAATAGAGAGTGGGGGGGAGTGATAAATAAATTAGTTAATTGGCTAAAAGAAAGGGGCTTTTGGATATTTCTAGAAACTAATCTTGTTATCTCTCCCGTGAATGTTCAAGTTCTTGGAAGCTTTGAGTTTATTGTTCTTGGAGGCTTTCTATTGGATTTAGGGTTTTTGAATTGGACTTTTGTAGAGTTTGTTGGGGGTTTTGAGAGAAATTGAAATTGCAGCTTGGAATTCAGACCCGACATCAAATTTTAGCTCAGTTAATTGAATTATTCCAGGTTCCTCTTTCTTGTAACCTTCTTATTGTTTTGGGATAAATGCTTGAAATTTGTATGTTGGTTTGAACAAAAGTTCCTGTATTTGTGAGTTTGATTTAGAACAATCAGAAATTGCATTCCCAAGTATTACTACTATGCCTAGTATATTGTTTCAAGCTTTTCCTGTAGTTTTGTATTTCAAGTATTTTTGAATTATTATGCTCCTGATGCCATTGACATTTTCCTAGAATTCATATTTGAAGTATTCCCCAAGAAACTAATTTGTATTGAGTTGAATCTTTGCACTCCTTTGTATGTTATTCTTTTCTGGCATTCAACTATAATATGTGCTTCATTCTTGTCTCTAAATCTTTGCATATCTATGTCAGACATTCCTCAGAATCTATTATTGTTGTGCATAACTTCTATCCCAACACCCTCTTTCTTATACCAAGAAAGAAAATTTCCTCATCTTGGCTTGAGTCTTTTGGATAGACTTATCCTTGGCATTCAACGCCTGATACCTTAGCTTTTTCCCTATACATGGTTTATGCAATTTATAAAAGATTATTGTATTGGCTTGAGTGTTGTAGAATGCATCTTTCTTCTTCTATGCCGTACATTATTCTTTACCATACTCATAGATCTCTGGTTGGGCATTAGCATTTGTAAGTCCAAGCTTAGTCGCTATTAAGTGTTCCTTTTTACTCAGTCACTCTGAAAAATTTGATGCCTTATACCTTTGTGTGAGAAGAGTGAAGTAATCATTGTCTTATTGGAATGGGTGTTACCCTATTTGCTTGTTGAGAATGCTTACCAGAGGCTTGTGTTTTGGCCACGTTCCCCACTCACCTTGGCTGCCTTATTGTTTGGAATTGTTAGTAGACATTGCTTATGGTAGTTAATTTATGCATTTCCTTAACTCACACTTGGAATTGACGCATAATTGAATGATAGGCATGGCCTAAATCTTCTCTAAGTCATTCGGTTTGGGGAGATTGATATCTCCACAGTTTGGTTACTGGCCGATTATGTGAAGTAGGCGAATACATTGATAATTAATTTTTTATAAACTAAAGATTACTTGCATGCATTGCACCATGCAATTTGGTGAATACAGTTATTTTGACATTCAATTTTATTGTATTTGGAGATTATGTAATTATATATATGTATATATGTATGTATGTATATATATGTGTGTGTGTGTGTGTTGTTTCAATATATATGTATGTTGCTTTAAAATAAATGTATGTTGTATTAAATATATTTGGAACTATATTAAGATCTACAATTTTGGAACGACATTTAGATATAATCTATACATATATAAATATATGTATATATACACTAGTAGAATTTGACAAATAAATGACTACATGACTAAAATTTTTAGTCATGTGACTAAAACATTTAGTCATGTGACTAAAACATTTAGTCACATGACTAACACTAGTAGAATTTGGCAAATAAATGACTACTTTGATCATCATAAGTGACTAATTTGATCATCGGGTAAAATCACAACTAAATAATTGGTCAGACAAATAAAAATGACTAAATAAATGACTAAACGAATGACTATTAATCTTTTATTCTTTTCTCTTTCGAATTTGTTCATAATCCATAGAGCTTAAGCCCCCCTCATGGGACCCCTACTTAAGCGGGCCATTTGGCCACCTAGGTTACTTGGTGCACCAAAAATACCTATTGTGTGGAAGGAATTGCCTCTCAGTGTAGTCTTAAGGCCTTCACATATTTTATAAAAAAAAATTAACATTTACATTCTTTAATTTTTATTACTCATTATGTTAATGAATCATTAATGTTTTTAACTATGATTTGAAGCTAGTTTGATTTCCCTATTGTGTTAGCATGTCAAATACAATATGATTTAAACAATCCAATTGCATTTTGAGGACTATTTTACAGACACTTTCATTTCAAAAGGTCAAGTACACAACTATAAATGACTAATTTGATCATTATAAGTGACTAATTTGGTCATTGCATAAAAAACACAACTAAATAGTTAGTCACACAAATAAAAATTAGACAATATAATATTAAAGTGGATAATTAAAAAAATATATTTCGAATTGAGAGAGTGGATTGTATTGTAATATAATATAATATATATATATTATATAATATTATAGATATAATATAATATATATAATATATAATATATAATATTATAGATATTATATAATATTTATATTACTAATATTATATAATATAATATAAATATTATATTTAATATACTATAATTAGCCGATAGGCTCTACCTCTGGGATCGCTAGTGCACACTCAGCCTGCAAACCTGTCTCATGCTACTAGAATACCCTTCGCAGCTACTGTTTTCAGATTGTCAACCGGAATACCTTGACTGCTATTGCATTTGATGTGGCGCTCAAAGCTTTGCCGATGTGAGGAATTCGACAACTGTGAATCAAAGGGCATAGATGTGCACGCCTCTCGTGTTGTTGCACCAGGGACAACGCAGGTCAGAAAACTTTGCTCCTACCTACATTCGTGCCCACCGCCCCCAACTTCCATAAATGCAATGACTTGTTTACAAATGAAGGCACCATCGACCTTTGCCATTGAACAGGTAATTCATCGCTCCCCTTCACACACAATTGTTTTTGCACACCAGGGAAGCTCCAACAACACCGTCTTATAGAATCTCTTTATTCTTTATGCTTTGATGGATGCCCTTACCCAAATCAACCACATAAACAACCCTATCATTGCAGGACAAAACCGTTAGGGTTTTCTGGTAACGATTTTGAGTGCGGGCTATATGCCTAACAAACCCACATTAGGGTTAGGCTGGACTTTTGGTATCCGCATCTGCCTCTGATACCCTATTTTGCAAATTTAGCAAAGGCACTTATTGTTATGCTTTGATGTATGTACCTTTGTTATTACTGGATATTTGATACAGTGCACATTATTATAGTGCAACCCTATTTTCCAGATTTATTAAAAGGTAGGAAACTGCTCTGCAATCTTTTCAGGGATACCTGTTAGTTCAAGTACCCCCACGAGGATGGCAGGGACACAGGGATACACGAGAAACTATTCTTCTGGACTTGCCCAGTCCATACTGTCGGAAAACTTGTCTCATGCACTGGTAACAGGTTTAACCCACCGCAAACCATGTTCAGGTCATGGGAAAACTGTCAGGTCTAAACATAAATTGCATTTAATATCCAAAATAATGCAGAGAGCTTAGTGCAATGAAATATAGCGTTAGATTTTTGCGTTTGACATTGTCTTCTAGTTGTGGTGATTCACTATATTGTGGAGTGAATTCCTTTTAATTTTGGCAAGGGATGTAAAGAAAAATTACAACCTTGCAGCCACCAATGTATTGGAGAACATACTCTACAACTTTACAGCAGCCAACGTATTGGAGAAGAACATCAACAGTATGTTTTGTTGAATATTTTATTTTTGTTTCTTATTTATTTTAACCTTACTGTTTCACCCCAGCCATATGCTTGTGTTACGATTTTACTTTCTTATGGTAATAGTAGTACTTATAATTATATTTTTTCACTTCTATTTTTTTACTTTTATACCTGCATACAATATGTAAAAACTAATAAATATTCAACTCTCTAAATTAACTGAAGCTTTTATTTACTTGTGGTTATTTTATGCACATGAATGGTAAAAGTTGGAATATTTTAGGGAACCTCTTACCTCATAAAGAAATCATACTTGTTCATTTAGCGCTGACCTCAACCTTTCAATCATAGAAAGAACTACCATGCACAGTACAAGCCAAGGTCCAACTACTTATGGTTATCTATGAATTGTAAACTTTTAAGCTATAGGAATAGATTTAACACTTAGAAGAACATAATAATCATTTGCCTTATGAATAAATTCTTATGATTATCTGTAAATTGTATAGAATGGTGGCTATCCTCATGCTGTCCATTTTCTTTGAATGTGTAGGCTATGATTTTAGAAATCCATTGATTTTGGACTTAAGTCTTTTTATGCAAGACCTATTGCCATACAACAATGGGAGGTTACATGTATGATAAACTATGTACTAAATTCCAAATTTTACACAAACTATCTACAACTGGAACTCATCTACCTAGCTACGTGCATGTTGATTCATAGTGCTAAGGACTTGGTTTAAGGAAAATAAATCTCTACATCCAACATCCTTGAAAAAGCCTTCCAACTAAAGAATACAACAGTTCATTCTTTTTATCAGTTCTACTTGCTATTAAATCATGTCAATTTGAGCCCCACTGGGCTCGTTTTAAGTCCTTTTGAGCAGTTTTAACATAATTAGTTCTTTTCTTTTAAATGATTTTCTGAAACGTGGTCTTTCTCAATCCTGCTAATTTACAATTCTTCATTTTGCTGCCAAACCAATATAATTACTTTGAAAGGGAAAACTCACCTTTTCTTTTATCATCTATACATTACACTTTTTTGGTTACCTAGATTAAGAAAGACCAAGTTTTCCAGGTTGGTTAGTATCGATAGAATGGTCTAGAGAAATTAGACCAAGTGTTCCAGGTTGGTTAGCATCGATAGAATGGTCTAGAGAAATTATTGCTACCAACGTCCTATTATGGACATAGGCTCCCATTGGTTCCAAAAATAGAGGACAACAATTGCGTTTCTTCACAATCTCCTTTGCTTGGGGTCTTTCTTCCAAGATGGAGCCTATGCCTTTCTTTACATCAATTTTTCCTATACAAGTTACATGTTTTTCCCCTTGCCACATTGCAATTGGTTTTGTCCCCATGTTTCAGAATTTTTCCTTCACTGTGATAGAAATGTTGGATACTTTGTTTAGTATATTACTATGTTCATGATTTTTTCCTTTTGTTAGTGGTGACAGGGAAGATGGCTTTTCGCCAATTCCTACCGAGGGTGGTTCTTATTCAATGAGGAAATAGACCACCTCAATTGCTCATAGCCAGCGCTCAGCAACGTGGACATTTCTCAAAAAACTTAGGTCAATGAATAATGATCCATGTGTATATGTGTTTGTGAATATATGAATTTCAACTCCATCTTTTATAGAGTTATTTAGTAGGAAGTGATCTTTCTAATTTAGAAAACAACTTATCCTACCTGTCTGCACACGTAGAAGTAGGTTTAAATCTTTATGCAAATATTTTAAAATCAGATAATACTTAATTTCTTTAAGGAGAAAATCTAGATTTGTCTATGTTTATTTTTTTAATTATTTATCACTTATTATTAATTATTTAATCTAGCCACATAGCTAGAATTTGTAGCTTATAGCATCCATACACATCTATGCACAAAAAAATACTCTCTAACATATTAACATACATATAGCTATCAGCGTAATCCTTGAACCTCCTTTAGGTGGAAGGTCAAATACATGTATAGTTAATGTCAAACCGGTTTGATATGTTCACTCCACTACAGAAAATCATGTGTCGTCTTCCACAAACTGATAAACCCTGTTTCACTTGAATTTAAAGCAGATTGGCATGTACTCCAAGGTGAAAGGAAAGTCTGGAAAATAAACAGATGCTTGTCAAATTTAGGTTCACTGTCACTTAACAGATTTCTTACAGAGACCTTTGTTAAATTACTTTTCACTAAAGTAAAACTCTTCCTGGTTTTTAGCGAAATCTTCAACAAGCACACCCCAAGAGATTGCATAGAAATGCACAAAAATCTTTTGCTTAGATGCCAGGTCTAAGGTAATATGCTCTGCCAAAGTCTCTGGAGACTTACATTTGACCCAATTCCTTCCTGAACTCACATTTCAGGTAGACCGGGATATAGTTGGAATTAAAACCTAGTGATTGGCTTAAAATCATCAGTAATTTAAGGTCATGTTGGCTACTACCAATAAGTCAAAGTCATCCTAATATACCAAGCAATGAGAAAAGACCATAATTTTTCTTATTGCAAAAGACTCGTTCGTCATGGCATTTAATGATATTAACAATGGCAACATAGCATGAAGAGACAACAAGCTCTGTTAGTTGGGATACACAATACCAAGTGGTGGTGGATGTTTGCTGTTAATATTTAATTTTCAGACAGCTGCATTACTGACTGCCTATTGCAGAGTGACCTATTTCTTAAGTTTTCATATTTATTGTTAGGGTGTATGATTTAGTACAGTTTATTCTATGTAAATCATCATCTCATAGAGATGAATCATTACACTATGCTGGTTGTATGAGGCCCAGGATTTTGAAGGATCCATAATCTCTACTGAAAAACATGAACCAGTTAGGGCTTGAACCTAGAATTTCCTTTTGGGCCAGGGCACTCAACTGCTTGGGTACTAGATGATGATGGGATCAATTTCATTTGTTTGTGTTGTCTGTAGTAAATAAATTTCAAATGCATTTTTCTAACTTGGTTCAGGATAGGTTTTTAGTGAACAAATCTGTTGCATTCTAATGATATCGAAGGTGCCCCTTTTATGTATATGGCAGGTAAGATCATGTGTCTCATCGCAACAGTGATGAGGACACAATATTTGCAGTGTATGGTGTATACTGCTTCTAGGTGAAAATCTTAAAGAATAGTCGATTATTTTAAAACAACCAAGCATTATTTAAGAGTAGGTCAAGACTCAAGATGCTAACCTTCTCACTATGAGCCATGACCAATTGTGATCTTATCTTCTTTCACTTTAATGGATTTTGACAATGTTCATTTTAATGTCCAACCTTAAAATAACTTGTTGCATAGCATAATAGATATTCCTCCAGATTCCACCTCTTCATCCAAACAGTCTTTTCATTTCCTTTTACAATCGCTTTAATTACATATTTCATAGCATCTTTACAAGTAAAAATCTTGCTCATCTAACAACTCTTTATTGAAATAAAACTAAACTAACTAGAATCACCTGTTGCTGGGTCAACTACTCAGTCAAGAAACACAAAGAAAAAACCGATTAATGAGGAATGTGCGTAGGAACCCAGAAACACAAGGCCCCTGTTGTACATGATTTTCCATTTGGGTGTGGAAGAAATGCTCCTCATATTAGTAAAGAAAAATCTGTGTAAAATCCAAATTTGTAACTATCCTTTAGGGATCTGTGTGAAATCCGAAATTATAAATACCCTCTAATGTATATAAAAACCTAAACTTAAGCATTTTGAGATTGAAAGTGTTACATATGTAAATATACTACTGATGTAAATAAAAGGAAGAAAGAATCTTGTTTTAAATGCTTAAGAATTGAATTTTGAATTTATCTCTTCTACAGTTTTAGGTGGCTTTCAATACGGAGGCTCAGTTGATCTTATAATTATATATGAAGATACTACACAAGCCTAAAACTTATAAATGTCCTAGCTTTGAATTTTATTGCCTTTTTCCCGGTATTCACTCTACTCGCCCCAGAATGGATTATTTGGAACAATGTGGATGCATCAACAAATCATATGAATCCTTGGACAGAAAAATGTGAAAGCATAGACAAGGCGTGTGAACTGTTGACAACAAAATATGGAAGCATAGGCAAGGCGTGTGAGCTATTGACCCAGAATCCCAAGAAAATGTGATCTCATGAAATTGCAATGATTGCAAGAAATGCATAAAATAGATTTGTTTAGAGGCTTTAGTGACACTCAAGCAAACACAAATTGGTGGTGTAAGCCAGATTCCACAGACTTCTCCAACATCCTCTCTACTTTTCATTAAAAATAAGAGCTTTAGAACGACGTATATACTTCTATGAAAGAATAACCGAAGGTGTTTTTATGTCTTGTTATGTTTGGAAATGCATAATTTATCTTATTTGTAATAGGTGCTTTTCAGACTCACACCTCAAAAACATACTTATGCAGTAATATTGTAAAATAGAATCATTAGTCATGTAAGCAGCTTGGTATTAACAACATATCTAGAAAGAATCTCTCCATCCATATCTTAAAACCATGTCACCAAGAAATACACATTACAGAGTAAGATGGTAAATAAAATTAGATTTTGGAAACTGCATATTTAGTTTAATGCGAAACATGTAGTAGGAAAACTGCCAACCGACATGCTTGTTAACAGATCTATCATGGATAGAGTTGATCAACACAAACCTTCTCAACACCAACTGCAAAGCACTGGGTTTGATAAATTGGTTTCCTCACATTTTAAGACACCAATTCTATTCAATTTTTAAAACTCCAGAGAGGATCCCCAATATCTAGATTAATTACAGACTTCTCAGCGTTGGTGGAAGTGATGGAATTGGGGGATAAAATAAAGATTGATTAGCTATATGTGATACAATGAAAGATTGAAACTCAAGTTCTACCACTATAGTGAATTGGACAGTAGATTGAAAAATTGAACAGAGTGAAAAATTGAACAGCAGAGTGAGAAATTGAACAACAGATTGAACTGGACAGTAGATTGAAGAATTGCACAGCTGATTGAAAAATTGAATAAAATGATTAAAGCTAAAAGTTGCATTTATTATCCACTTGAATATCATGTTTTCTTCATACAATACTGGCACTTCACAATTTATAATAAAACTTGTTCAATTGTTAATCATGAGACTGTCATATAGGTTTTCCTCATACTTTGTTTTTAAGTGTATTTCTCCCCAGACTTACATAATAAAATATACATTTGTATTTAAATATACTTTGACTATGTAATGTTAAATTTTTTCACTTCCACACCTTTACAATCCTATTGGCGCTTTCCTTGAACCCCCCTGGGTGTAAGTGCTAGTATAATATAATTAGCCGATAGGCTCTTTATTGTGGGCTTTGCCCACTGGGAAAGTCTCACGCCTGAGAGAAATTGTCTCACGGCACCGGAATTTTGATGGAGAATTCCCCAAGAATTTTGCAAGACTGCACTTCACACACCTTGTTAACAACACCGCCATTGGATATACATGAAAAAAAAACTACAGTTAAGGAAATTGAAGGAGTTTTTCCTATATATTTTGTTCTTTTTTTCTCATCGACATTGGTGTGCAAACACAATTTGTGCAGAATCTTGAGGTAAAATGTTATGATAAGGTTTATTTGCTTTTGCTTGTGCATATTTTTCCTTGACTCTTATAATTTTTCAGGGACGATTAGTAGGCATTAATAGAGAAGAAGAGCACATTAGGGCTTTATGCTTTAGAGAGGTTAGTGAATGTTTTTTTCTTAATTTTTGATTGACATTATTCCTCTTTACTCTTTCTTTATGTATATATTTGAATTTCTTTAATTCATGGTCTATAGATTTGAATTCTTGTAATAAGTATTCATATAAATTCTTGTAATAAGTATTCATATTTATTTTAATCTTTGCATTGGTTAGGTTTTTGCAAACTTTTTTAGAATTTGAGGCATATGCTTTTCCATTTCTTGCTAATGTTTTCTATTATCGGTATCTCTCAATTCTTATATATATTAGAGTGTTCAGAAATTATTCCCAATTTCAACAATTTACTTCAAGTTATTAGCATAGTCACTTGAACATATTGGTAGGAGTGTTTTAGGGTATAAGAGTCTATAACTTGTAGTTGTTTGTAGTTCTGTTTTGCATTAAATCTTGTGTCATGGAAGTATGGGGATTCAACAAGCTTCTCATAATGTTTGTCAAGCAATCCTGGGGAAAACTGTAACACTGTATTGGTTAGGTTTTTGCAAAAAAATTTAGAATTTGAGGCATATGCTTTTCCATTTTTTTTTGATGTTTTTTGTGTTCGGTATCTCTCAATTCTTATAAATCTTAGAGTGTTCAAAAATTATTCCCAATTTCAACAATTTACTTCAAGTTATCAGCATAGTCACTTGAACATATCAGTAGGATTGTTTTAGGGTATAAGAGTCTATAACTTGTAGTTGATTGTAGTTTTTTTCTGCATTAAATCTTGCGTCATGGAAGTATAGGGATTCAACAAGCTTCTCACAATGTCTGTCAAGCAATCTTGGGGAAAACTGTAACACTGTATTGGTTAGGTTTTTGCAATTTTTTTAATAATTTGAGGCATATGCTTTTCCATTTCTTACTAATGTTTTCTGTGTTCGGTATCTCTCAATTCTTATATATCTTAGAGTGTTCAAAAATTATTCCCAATTTCAACAATTTACTTCAAGTTATCAGCATAGTCACTTGAACATATCAGTAGGATTGTTTTAGGGTATAAGAGTCTGTAACTTATATTTGATTGTAGTTCTGTTCTACATTAAATCTTGCGTCATGGAAATATGGGGATTCAACAAGCTTCTCATAATGTCTATCAAGCAATCCTAGGGAAAAATGTAACACGTGTATCCTGCAATGGAGAAATGTGAATGATAATTTGGTGTCAGTGAAAGGTAAATATTGTTAATTGAACTCATCACTAACCTATACAGAGTTGCTTTCCCTCCTGTAAAGTCAAAAGTAGGCTGCCACTGTGTGTGCTTTCTTGGCTAGGGATTAGACTCCTTAGAAAACATTGGAAGCCTGGAGATCCAGACCACATGTGAGAAAATTAGAACATTAGGATACTTATGAAAATATAATCTCTGGTGATTTCCAAATAGTACTATTAGCGTCATTGCAACTAAATCTTGAACAATAGAGTAGGACCTTATGCAATTAAACAGGTACTCTGAGAAACTATGAAGTAGAAATAACCTTACAGAAATCCTAATGCATGGAATAACCTATATATACTGTTTATTATGCCACGAAACAAACCAAAAACTGTCTGAAAAATAAAAATAATGTAGGAGCCAGAAAGTCACCTTCCCTTAAATGCATCCATCTCTCTGAAATTTTTTCAAAATAAATTATTCAAGAGTGTACTCTTCCCTGTCCACATATTAGACAAATATTAGGTAAATTGAAACTACTATTAAAATAAATTCTCATTTGTATACCTAAAATTCACATTCCATTGCATCAAACTGTTAAAGGTGAATATCCAAACATCAATCCATCAAGGGTACATCTATCACTACCTTGGGTGGTCTTATATCATTGTGTCTTTGGCATCTTCAAATTCATTCACCCCTGACTTGCAGCCCTGTATATTGTCCTAATTATGATAATTGGCTATTTATTAAGAGCATTAAGCATACACTGTCACTAAGTGTCCATTCTCCTGTTCATATTAGCTCTAGAATTTTGTAGATTTACATGTCTTAAACCCTTTCATCATTGTGTTGTACCCATACACTCAATGTTAATTTTGATTGCACCTTTGGATTCCTCTTGAAAAATTATAGGAATTCACAAAAAATTGACACTCAAATATGGGATATGAGACTGTTATGGCCTGTACAAGTCTTGAGATTTTTATTTTGAAGCAATTTTTAAGTTATAACATAGCGATCTTAAGATGACTTCAAATATAGTCCTCTCAAAATCCACCAAAATGGTATTGACAAAGATGTTGCTTCCGCAAGACCATAAAATGGTCCAAAACATGCAAGATTACCCATTTTTTCATGGATGCTCTTGTGTCAGACTTCCTTGGTAAGTTTGACCATGTGCATATTGCTCACAATTTTGAATATAGGGAAGTATATAATGGTCAACAATCTTGACCATGTCCAACTTTTGATATCCATTTTATTTCTTTTGACCCTTTAGCCTACTATCATGGAGTTTTTGTACCAAGCTTTCTATTGTCTTCTTCATCTTCCTACACTTCTTTCATAGACTATCTTTTCCAATCATCTTGTTGTTCGACATTAACTTTGGAATCTTTACCTTTTATAAGGGCCAATCTTCCTATACTTTACCTTCTTATTCATGATATTGAGAAATCATTTGTTTAATAGTCACCAATTCTGGATTTTTATTTAACAATTTCCCAAGTCTTCTTTTTCCATATGCAGTCATCTTGCCCCTCTCTCTCACACACACACAAAAATTGTTCCTTTATGTGTTTCATGCATCTATGGTATGTTCACTACTAACACTTTTACCTTCTACGTCTTTCCTCATCTAAATTATATACTAATTGCAGCCTCAACCCTGAGCAAACAAGAAATACATAACAAGGCTTTGAAGGAGAAGAATGTTGGCCTTCCTCCTCTGATCCCGTCCCTTGCACATGGCATATAGAAAGAAAAAAATGTAGTAGTAAATGAAAGCAGGAAATCCATTTAGTCTTGGTGGTAGTGTATCTACAAGGGCACTAAAATTTTCCAAACTTGAAAATTTCAACTGAGGGCATTAAAAACTAGAAAATAGTGAGAAAAAATTAAGTAAAATTTATGTACATTAAAAACTACTTGCAAAAATATCATGGGTGGAATGTAAGAGTTCAAATGGGGAATTCTCATCAAGGAGAACCAAGCTTAATTCCCCCACAGGTGTGAAGGTGACCACAAAACTACTAGAGGAGATATATCTCTGTTAATAGGGCTCTGTGAAAATGAAGTTTAAATCACAAGCATAGATAGTGGTATGTCTGGGCTGGGGCTAGTGATGCCCCTAGGTACCGTTCAAAAAAAAAATTGTAGAAAAGTGAATAAACTAAAAGAAATTATGGCAAGAAGTGATATTTAAAATAAAACAATTAAATAATTCAAACGTGACTATAGAGGTTGCTATACTGATTTTGTGTTGTGAATTGGGCCAGCAAGGCTTAAAGATAATACAGCTACAATTATGTTGGCTTTATATGTTTATTTATTTAGAATCCCTCAAATTAGCTTAGATCAGCTGCAAGTACTAGCTACAGGGCTACCAACAATCTTGCACTATATGTCCTTAATCCATTGATTTATTGTTGCCCCTTAAATCTCATAGTGACTGTGATTTTTCATTATAATAACCACACCATAGATCATCATTGTAGGTATCATATTTAACATCTCCAAGACATTCAGGTGCATCTACCTCTACAGGTTGAGATGCTGAACAATAGAAATATTAGGAAAACATTTTCATCAGTCATTAACTTGTCAAGAAATTCTTTGGTAGAGGCCGGTATAAAGTTAACCTCAGGTCTCTGACATGTGCAATGAAACACAACCTCTTAGAAAAAAAGCTTCAAAATGATGAAAGAATAATCCTCCCATTAGGGGTCTGACTGTGCAAGAACTCTGAGAGAATCAAAGTGAAAAACTAATGATAATTGAATGTGAAAAACTGCCACCCATCCTCTCAAGGTACAGTTAATATGCTTGGAATACATCCTTGGCTTCTTTGTGCATTGCTTAATCTATAAAAATTTGAGCAATGTTGGTGCAAACTTCACTCAATTTGGGTTGGTCCAACAATTATCTTGCTTTCACTGCTAACTCAGAGAAGCTGATATGGTTGAGAGCATAAAACTGAACTACTGCTCCTAGTATGTAGCAAGATTAGGATAAACTACAACTTCTGTTAGTAGTAAAATTAATTTGTTTCTTCCTTTTGAATCCCTGATGAGAAAGGACCATGTCCACCACCTTCAGGTAATCTTTTTATGCTGAAGTCTGAAATATTTTTATGTTGAAGTCTGAAACCTTCAATCGCGTTAGCCTACATATTTTTACTAAAAATCTCTTCTGATTGGACAATATTTGCTGATTTATTTGCACCATTGAGCTTTATATTTGGTCTAACAATTCCTTCTGTTTAGTTATTATGATTGAACTTGCGAATGCCATATAAAATCTTATGGGAATTGTGGTTGGTGGCTAATGCCACTCTGTCTTGTTCTTTCTATTATAGGGGAGAGGACCCACTACCTGAGCATGTTCCAATAGTTGTGATAGTAGTTGTTTATATAATGCTCAATATTTTTATCAATATTAGACCAATAGTTGTGACTTTAAAGTTGTTACTGTTGATGATGACTACCCATAATTAAACAAAATGTATTCCTCTGATCTAAAAAGCAACCAATCATGTGATTCCACATCATCACTCAATAAAACATGCTGTGAATTCACAAGTATTGGTCTCACTTTTTTTTTGGGCCTTTTTGGACACCTTGACAAAAAGCATTCTGATGTGGCATCAAATTTGATGATGTGGCCCTGAAACCTTAGTTATAAGCAGGGGACTTGGCAAGTAAGCTGCTGTAAAAAATTGGGACTGATTTGAAATTTCCACATAGGATAATTAAAAGCGCGAAGTTAGGGTGCACAACTACTGTGTTCTCTCCCCTAGTCAATTACAATCATAATAACTAAACACGACAGTGACAAATTAAGAGAACGACAGGTCCAATGTGTGAATATAGCAAACCGCTACACCGACATTAGAGGAGAGAGCATGTAATAATAAGATTTAAGGTAAAGAAATAGATATAGGTTGAGGTTTGGTGGACATGAATTTCTAACTATTATAATTTGGTAGCCATCACAAGTGATAATACAAATCAGATATGAGCCATGAAGTTATGAACTGCAATGTAGATGAAAGTGTAATCTGTTGCTGAGAAATCTGTTTCTATTGTTCAGTCAGTTGAAAGTCTTGGATACACAAGGTCAAGGACTCTAAGAAACCTTTAATTTCATGTGCAGCTATTTTTGTTGTGTGATACTTTTCTGCAAACGAAATATTTTTTGTCTTTCCTTTTCTTTTATATAAAATAAGTTTATTTATGCACAAAAAATACAGAGATTCAAATTAACAAAGCAGAAGGCCCAAAGATAAAGTGCGATCAGAACATGGAAGGTAGATCTAACCTGCTGGTATCACCAGAAGACTTAAAAAAAGAAAACCGACTTTTACTTGCGCAGGTCCAAAATACAGATTGGTGTTGTTTGTTGGTGAGAAAATATTAGGTGCCTTTTGATATGCTAGGATTTTGAATACTTTGATGAAGTAGGGAACATATTGATGAATAGCCATGTTTCCACGCCTTTGTGTTTGACCAGAGGACCCAATATTAAAGCCCAAATCAGCACTGTGATTTAAAGTAAAGCCAAGGTCAGCCATTTATTTGAGAATATTTTAATTATTAAGCAGAAGGATTTTCATCAAATATTTAAGTTCTGGCCCTCTTTCAGAAAAAGAAGAATTCTAACACTTCCACCAGCTCCCTAATAGACATAATTCCATCTAAACAATATAAATCCTTGAGGTGATAGACAGTAAACTTATATAACCCAACAAATCTGCCTGGAGCATTTAGAGGTGCAATTGAGATAAAATGTAATCTCGACAGGATGATCATCTTAATTTGATTTTGTGCTGTCTGTTTGGTGCTTTTTCAATTCTTTTGAAATTTGGGTACTGGATTGAAGGTGGAGTCTGATGTTTTTGAATTTGGAGATTGGATTTGAAGGTGGCGTTTGATCTTTTGGAATTTGGGGATTGGATTGAAAAGTTGTTTGATTTTTTTGAAGTAGGGGATTTAATTCAATGTTGTGCTTATTTTTTTAAAATTAGGGGTTTGGATTTGAAGGCAGTGCTTAATTTGTTTGATTTTGGAGATTGGATTTAAATTTAAGGTATGCTATTGAAAAATTTCACATCTAATAAATCTAAATCCAGAAATGCCATAAAGAAATAGATCTTTATCAAAAACACTGTGCAAAATCCACAAGCTGACAATTGCATATTTGGAAGTTCAAAGGCAAGACATCTTCTGAAAGGGATATATTTGCAGAGAAAACAATCATTTTTGTGATCCAATAAGATCTAAGGCAGAGACCAAGTAAACCTCATAAAGAGATACATCTACTAGGAAAACCTTTGAAACCATTCATGTTCGTGTAGCCAAACATTACCATCTTATCAAAGAAAAAACTTGGAGGAAAAAGTCAAAACCCAATCATCATAAAATGATCAAACTAGAAAAATTGGAGCTTAATTCCTTTCTCAAAATTGGAATTCAGAATGTCAGCTACCTTGAAGAGGAGAGGATCCTTTCTATCTTCCCCTTGTCTATGTTATTTGCCTTAGTTGTAGGGCTTCTAGAAAGCATGCGAACTTCTTGTGGATTAGGTTTAAATCTTTTGTGTCTACAATGTGAATGTACACTGGCCCAGATTGATTGTTTATTTATGGTTCATAGATCCTGTTGTGGTTACATGCTTTTTAAGGTGTCATGGTACTGAAATTTTACATGTAACTCTATCTGGTCAATAATCAACAATATTTGCTTTAGAATTCTAAATGATCATATGCACTATTTTGTTTCAGGTGGGATATTTAGTACTCTTGTTATTATCTAACCCTTTTAAAAGAAAAATTTTCATTTGAAAGATGTCAATTAAGTTCTTTCATATCACAGTATGCTTTATATCTTTTTGGCTTCAAAATTTTCTAAGTAGCTGGTTTGGGTTTGGGTTCGGGTTCGGGTTCGCGGGTTCGGTTCGCTGGTTCGGAATTATTTTTTTGGGGGTGGGTTCGGTTCGTCTTGGGTTTGTTAGTACAAATTACAAAAACATGTAAATATATATATAATATTTACATCATAAAACTATAAATCCATAAAAATAAAATAACAAATTTAACATAATATAATAATGTTTAAAATATTAATTTAAATATCATAAATATATAAAACATTAATATATTATGATTAAAAATCTAATTTAAATATTAAATTTTAATATATTGAATAAAAAACAAATTGAAATTGTTTAAAAAATAAAAAATAAAGACACTAAATTTTATTTAAAAAAGAGAAAATTAAAAATAAACAAAATTTAAAAAATTAAAATCTAAATATTAAAAGCCAGAACTCCCTGCTAGGTCTAAAATCAAAGTCGATCAATTATCGGGGTTAGAAAACAAAAATACCTATCTGTCTTTTGGATGGTGTCGTGATTTCCTAGTCATCGTCGCTACCATCGCTATCCGTCGTCGCTACTCGCTACCACCGCTATCCGTCTATCGCAAGTCTCTGAGTTGCACAGTCTAGGATAAAAATATCGATCAATCCATCACCAGGTTTGTGGGTGGGAACGAGAAGAGTCTGCAGGGCGAACCAGACCCAAAAATGAAGGACCCTAGTTGAACCCACAGGCAAACCGAACCAGGACCCGAACCAGGAGCGAACCAGGACTAGGACCCAGCCCAGAACCCAATGAACCGGCTACATAGAAAATTTGTATGTTAAGTT
The DNA here is from genome assembly GCA_007258455.2 of Sequoia sempervirens. Lineage (NCBI taxonomy): Eukaryota > Viridiplantae > Streptophyta > Pinopsida > Cupressales > Cupressaceae > Sequoia > Sequoia sempervirens. The sequence goes on from VDFB02081444.1 coordinate 49,117, forward strand.
TTATCAAACAACAAATCCTTTTTTTTTTTTTGATTTTGAAGCTCAGTGTATTTTAGTGCTTTCCAGCTAAGAGATTGGATCTTGTGGCTTCATTAAGCACCCTGTTCTTTGGTTGTATAAATTTAGCTATGTACTATGAAATTTGGGCAGTGAAATTGGACATTTGCATCAGAGATCTTAGTGTGCCACTGGTCTTAATGTTTTCTCAAAGGCTTTATAAGTATTGTTGTTTTCCTAGGTAGCATTTTTCTATTGATACAACAGCTGCTACCTTAATTTGGGTTGTTTCAGCCATTAATGAGTTTATTTATACACTGGCTTATATTGCTTTAATTCACTAAATTTTCATTCAGGATGCTATGATAGGATGTGACTTGTTTTGAGAGCTTAAGTCAAAGAAGGATGTCCTATACTTCTCCTTGATTTGGGGTTTTTAATGTCGTAGTGCCAAGCTGTAAGGAGATTTGTGCACTTTATAGTTCAATGCTTTTATTTGGTCCGTTTATAAGCCAATAATTTTCAGCTTGCTCCACATTTTGACAATACTGCTCAAAGGATGCCACAACTCTAAATATGGTAATAATGTCACTATCTGAATAAATATTGTAAAGAGAGTTTGACATAGGCTTAGAAACACGTCCACATTTTTAGCTATTGCTTTTGTTGACAGCTGATAAACCTTCTACTGATGATTAGAAAATTGTGTATTTTCCTTTGGTCATTGTTAATGCTGTCAGAATTCAGCTTACCATGTCGATGCTCTTATTTGTTAGCCAAAATGACTATCTAGCTTGAAAAAATTTCAAACACTCCCATTATGATGATGGTTTACCTTGCCACCTATGAGTTTTGGATTTGATTATATAACATGTGATTTTTTTCTTTAGATTCTTCTTAGGTCAAACACCTAGAAAAGATTGACTTTACAATCATCCAAAATATTATTACACTACAAGCAACCATGTAGATGGCCAAGATGATGATGAAGAAGTAAATGTTATTTTATGTGCATCAATCAAAGTCTAATTTTGATAAATGCTTCATGAATATTGTTATGATTGAAATGATCTAGCATGAGAGAGGATGGAAAATAAGTATAATGATTTAATGCCTCCATGAAAATCCAATTTAGATTTTTATTTACTTGCCTCAAGTCACATGCACATGGAACAAATGAAGTCTAATTTATTCCCTATAAAATTAAAAATATTATTAAATTTATGTATTTTGGATTTTGAATTTAATGTGCTAAGGATTCACAAATGTCATATGTAAGATAGTTTGTAAGACATGTACGGAGATGAAATAAACAAATTATTTATCTCTAAATTGAATTTTCATATCAATTATTATCATGATTCATCAATCCAAATCATAATAGATAGGAAACCAAGTGTATTCCACAAAGGATAATAAACAACAACTACCATAAAATTATTTAAATGGTCATTTGAAACACAAATATATGTTACAAAATTCGAGTAGCAATAATTCAAAGGATGCATGTATATGAGGAAAGGACTACAATTGCCTATGCCAGGTGATAAGACCTTATTTGATGTCACCATGCCTGCATGGTTAAAGAATTTATTGTTTGCATAATATATATGTTGGCATAGTTCACCATAACTAAATTTTCATTTGCTTCTTGAGAAAATATATACATCTTTCAAAATATTGCCAATTTTCTCTATGTTATATATTCTTTATTTTATTTTGCATTTGATGTTTGTTATCTGGACTAGGATTTTTTCTTCTTAGATTGATTTGTCTTTTGCTATGTTATTACAGTAGATGTAGTGCTACTTTTTGCAACAGGGCACAATGTCAGGAATACAGGCGTGTTTGATTTATTAGAAGATGCAATTGTAGCAAGCATTGGAAAATCATCAATGAATGCAATTCGGGAAGTGTACTTGTTTAGTATTTACTTTTGTTGTTATTAGCATATGACGTTTTTTGTCCTTTATGATTCTGTGGGGATTCTAACTTGGTTCACATGCCTTTTATTTTGGACCAGGTGGACAGAGCCAAGGCTGTACAAAAAATGCAGGTGCCAACTGCAGCTGAATGTCTTCAACATCCTTTCTTCCAAGTTATTTTTTAATTTTTTAATTTATTTTATTTTATTTTTTTAATTTCAGTACTATGTAGTTCTATATTTTTCTTGTTTCTATTTTATGACTACATGGTAAATGGAAGTCTCTAGGACATCCTACATGGTGAGAAAATGATATTATGCAAAAACATGATAGATTTATGAAATATGAGTCCAATCAATATTTCTACCATTTGATCAAAATAGATTGGGGAGAACCTAACAAACATTTTAATTTTTTGTGTAGGAACATCAAAGAAGATTAAATTAGATTGGGATACTAATCTAAAGATAGCCTATGGTGCTACAAAAGGATTAGCATATCTTCATTGTGACTATAACCAATGCATTGTTCACAGAGATGTAAATATATCTAACATTCTTTTAGATGACAACTTTGAAGTTCATTTGTCAAAATTTGGCATTGCCAAGTGAATTTCCTCGGAAAAAACTCACACCTCCACCTATTTTATGGGTACTATTGGTTATATTGACTTTGAATATGCAAGAACCTCAAGAATTAATGAGAAATCTGATGTTTATAGCTATGGTATTGTTCTTCTGGAGTTGCTGACAGACAAAAAAGTTGTGGACAATAACTCAAATTTACTTCAGTTGGTAGGATTCGTGATTGGTGATAAAGAAACCAACAAGATATGAAGATGAAGAGGTAAATGATCACATTTTTTAAGGGATAGTTCAATGGTAAGAGAAACAGTGAAGTAACAATTAACATGGTCATAAGATGATAGTAATCAGAATGAGGGCAGCCTACAGATGATTGGAGCTTTATCACAATCATAGAATGAATTTTCCTTTGCAAAGATGTATCATGTAATTATGAATTACAAGGGTAAGGGACTGTAGGTTATGATATAAAAGAACAATCATGCACAAATGATAGTTAGAGGATCAAAAAGCATTACAAGGGTAAGAGACTGTAGGTTATGATATAAAAGAATAGTCATGTTCCTATTCTTTTGTAAGCTATTGAATAGCATAAAGACAAGGTTTTGGAGTAGATTTCAGCTAGTTTTTTTTTTCTCTCAACAATTTATTGTAAATTTTCAAGTTCTTTCATGTTGGGACAACAAATTGTAACTCCATTTTCAAGCTTAAACAGTTGTATGTAACATCTTTTTGATTAATAAAATAAGTTATTTTTACCTTCTCATTGTTGTTGTATTGTGAAAATCTTTTAGATAGTTGATAAGTGATCTTTTTAATTAATAAAATAAACTACCAAATGATGACAATTAAAAATGCACTAAATATATGACTAAATCAATGACTAAATATATGACTAAATGACTAAATTAATGACTAAATTAATGACTAAATAACTAAATTAATGACTAAATATATGACTAAATATATGATTAAAGTAATGGCTAAATTAATGACTAAATATATGACTAAATTAATGACTAAATAAATGACTAGTTAACAACAATCAATGACTAAAGTAACGACTAAATCAATGACCAAATCAACTACCAAATCAATGATTAAATCAATGACTAGATAAATGACTAAAATAGTTTAGTCATAAATTTGGTCACGTTATAAATGACCGGAAATAAACTACTAATGGTCACGTGACCAAAATTAGTCATTTATATGCAATATTTAGTAGTTTATTTAGTCATATATTGTTGTTTTTGTAATAGTGATACAACATATATTGAATTATGTGTATATGTTATAGACATATGTATATATTTATGTATGTGTAGGTATTGTTACCTGATTTTGGCTTCTAGCTAAAATTAGGTAACTTAGTGTTTATTCTTTTGGTGTTTTCGTTTAAAAATTAAAAGATAACCATATTCTGCTAAGTTCATTAATATGCATAAAAGAGATTGTCAAGAAAAAACTGCATTTTATTCCAATATTGCAATTACAAACAAATAAGAAAAGGAACCAATATGTATTGCAAATGTAATCTTTATTGATAATCATGAGAGTATAAATGTCCCTCACAAGCCAAGGGACTAGCTATCCTAATGCTAGTAAAGAAGAAATCATACACATATGGATAACAAAAGTAAATTGCATATAACATGAAAAGGGACCCATCATTTCCTGGTGGAATGAAAAATCCCATTGACTTGGTCTCACATCATCTCGATCTTTCTTTGTTGCTCTGCTTTCATTTGACACCCTCCTCACTACTCCTAGGTTTCCTGCATTGGATTAAAACAGTGTTGTTAGAGCAATGAAAGATCCCTGATCAAAACTATATGCAAAACATCTATAAATGTGTGATCTCATGTCTACAAGCATTAAAATAGCAGCATACCATAAGTGTCACTGAAAGCAAGAAAGGAGTGATCAAACACACCTATGATATGCGTTGTTTATCTAATTGTTTGTTCCTTGTGCAGATTTAGGACAAGTCTTGTTATTGTTCTGATTTAGCTAATTACAACATGTGGGGGAAATGTGGCTCCCATGAGGATAGAGCTTAGAATGCTACCCTTTGATGTTTTAAGAGGGATAGGAAGTTGAGCACCTTGATCAAATCAATGATAGACATGCTATTAATGCATTAAATCAATATGGAATCACACTAGTTGATCAACTTTCATTACCAAATTCAAAAGATGCAACACATAATTTGAGCTATCAAGAGTTCATACTTCATCTTTTCATAATGAATCAGTCATATGGCTTCCATCATGTCAAAAGGAAGGTACATTTTACTAGACATGTCTTTCAATCATCTTAAGTGGATCCAAGATCCATTTTATTAAAAGAAGTAATTGATTTCAGAGATGCATCAAAATTCAATTATAGATGCATCAAGTTCAATTATGCATCTCTTAAATAACAAAGGAGAAATCAAGGCATGCCTGAAGCCATCATGAGGCATATGGGGCAGCAAGAAGTAACAGTCCAAGGTATTTTGAAGTCCCTCTCACCTCAATCCTATTGGACAACCACACATCACATAGGATGGTGAGCTTTCAGGTCACCAACATAGGTGGCATGTGTCTTCCCACTAGGATTAAAGTGAGGAGATGGTGTTTATTTTTTTGCACATGATCAAAAGGAATGAAACGTTGTGGAAACCAGGTTACAAACTTGTGGGGCAGCAAGCAATTGTTGTGGAAAGCATGAAGATTGGGGCAGTCCTAAAGGAAAAATGCATGCTAGCTCTCATGCTACAAGACAACAATAAATCATGCTACATCTCATGATAGGACAATTCACCATGAATGCATGCAGTGATGATTAAATCATGAGGAGAGAAGTCACCAATGCCATAGTAGGGGCATCAAAAGATAGGGAAGAATCCATTCTGTGTGGAGTAATGCGAATTGAGATTAGGTCACCTTGCTTTTGCAAAAAATGAAACAATGAGAAATGCTAATATAAGAATTTCAAGAGAAACAAAAGGAGCAAGTACATGCATGAGAGGGGCATAATTGTGATACAGGTGCAACACTGAATTAGGAAATATTGAAAGCATTAAAACCATCAATTGTATTTGTTGAAGAAGCAATAGAGATCTTGGAACCTTAGTTGTTAGCAGTGCTTGGTCCAAGTGTTCAACATCTTATTCTAATTTGTGATCACTACCAACTATCTCCAAGTTTTTAAGTTTATGAACTTGAAAGAAGGCATGGCTTTGCAATCTCACTATTTGAAAGACTTGTGGAGCATAATAAATTTCCTTTTCAAGAACTGTCATCACAGAGTCGGATGAGAGAAGAGTTTGTACCCATTATCTTACCCATCTATCCTAATTTATAGACAAACACTCAATTTGTATCAGGAGAGAGAAACAAAGCATCCATGTGTATGTCAAACCCAATGTATTTTTGGTCTCATTCATATGTAGAGTTTAAACAATGTAATGTTGCAAATGAAGGTGAAGCCAAAATGGTGATAGCCCTTGTGCATTGGATGATAGCTAAAGAACAAAACCCTAGTGAAATAACTGTTCTTGCTTCATATAATGGGAAGGTAACACTATTAAGAGATAAGTTGAAGTTAATACCTGCTATGAAAGCCATAGAAGTCCTTACTATAGAAAAATTTCAGATTTGGTGCAGGGGTCTGAGAATAAAGTTATTATACTATCTTTGGTTCGTTCCAATGATGAAGGGAGAATTGGGAACCTAGAAAAGTGAAATAGGTTGTGTGTAGTAGTATCGAGAGCAAGGGGTGCAATATTTTTTTTGTGGAAATGAAGTGTGTTTGACAAAGAGGTTCAAAGATTGGACAAAACTTCTTCAATATTTATCTCATAAGAATTGTGTGGGTAACTCAATACATCTCCGCTATCCACAAAATCCACTGAGCCCATCCTTTGCAATTTCTAACAAAATTGTTGACAACTTCAATCCTCTCTTGTGTAAAAAGGATATGCAACAATCAACATACTCAAACTCCATCGTGCTCTCTTTTACCATGTATAGCTTCAAAGAAACTCTACATATGTTTAATATTTTTTCTTTATGGACTCTACATAACCAATAAAAGTTTAAAAGTACCAATAAGTTAAACATAAATAAAATGATATAGAGGTAAGTCTATGAACAAAAATGAACTCAATAATATAATAGTAAATCCCCATTTGTCCCACTCAACCTAACTTGGCCTATCATAATCTCAATATAGGAACCATATGAAAAATAATGGATCTTGTCATAGCTAGTCAATATTACAAAGTAACTATCCCTATTTTAAGCTCTCATGCATCATAAGATATCTATTAGGGTTTAGATAGATAGAATGAATAAACATTAACAATTATATGCAGATTAAATAACCCTGAAATAACAATGAAGAATAACACAAAATAGATCAACACAATTTTAACGTCGTTCACCCAATATGGGCTACATCCATATAAAATCATCCATCCAATGATTTTATTATCCAGTGAAAAATAGATTACAATCTCATGAATCACACACACCACAAATTACATCCCAACCACTTATAACAAGATTTTTGGAGGCTTCTATAATTAGGGTTTTACAGAGTCATTTTTTAATTTGATGTGTTAACAGGAAAACCTTGATGTGTTAGTAGGAAAACCTTGAAGTGTTAACAGGAAAAGAAAATTTGGGGGTTGCACCCTTAAACCTCCGGTCAAGGCCTGGCCTGACCCTAAACCTCAATGAGGATACATTACGAGTGTACAATATTTGCATGATTAGTTGCCACATACCAACAATCTCCCACTTGGAGACTGATCAGGATCCACACCAAACAATCTCCCACTTGGAGACTAATCCTAGATGACACCATTGCACTTGCAGCTCCCATTGGATTACAGGTCTGGCTAGTTTCTTATGTCCACCATTATCAGTTGTGAAGGCCAATGGAAACTGATGAGGAAATTAGTTTCTCCCATGTAACTGCCTTTGTGAACATATCTGCAAGATTCTCACTTGTGTGAATTTTCTCCAGCTTCAACTGTCTATCCTCCAAAATTGACCAGATGAAGTGGTATCTGAGTTGTATGTGCATAGTTTTTGAATGCAGAGTTGAATTCTTACCAAGATGAATTGCACTCTGGTTATTAGTGTATAAAGGGCTATCTTCTTGTCATTGCACCAATTCCTCTAGAAAACATTGTAACCAAATCATATCCTTGCTAGCTTCCATAGCAGCAACATACTCAACTTCAGTGGCTGAAAGCACAACAACCTTTTGCAGCATTGAAATCCAACTAACTACAATAACTCCTACAGTAAAAACATACCCTATACTACTCCTACTATCAATATCACCTGCTAGATCAAAGTTAACATATCCTTTTAGAGCAGAATTTTTTCCTCCAAAACATAGTTTCTTTGAAGTAGTACCTCTCAAATATCGAATAATCCATTTTACCACATTCCAATGTTCCATTCTCATATTTCTCATATACCTGCTCACAAATCCCACTACATGTGCAATATCTAGCCTTGTACATACTATTGAATACATCAAGCTACCAACTACTTATGCATATGGTATCTTAGATGTTTTTTCTTCCTCCTCTTGTGTCTTTGGACACATCTCCTTAGTCAACTTAAAGTGACTAGGCAAAGGTGTACTAACTACTTTTTCATTCTACATGTTAAACCTTTTCAACACCTTCTCTACATACTTACTTTGAGACAAAAATAATTTTTTGTTTTTCCTATCTCGTGTGATCCTCATACCAAGGATTTGTTTTGCTACACCCAAATCCTTCGTAGCAAATGAATTTTCTAATTTCTTCTTAAGTTAATTAATATGTTGCATGTTAGACCCAACAAAAAGCATGTCATCAACATAAAGAAATAGGATAATATAGCTTCCATTACCCAATTTCTTAAAATAAACACAATAATCAGAACGAAATCTTGTGTAACCTTGTTCAGCCATAAAACTATCAAATTTTAGATACCATTGCCGAGGTGCTTGCTTTAGTCCATACATACTCTTCTTTAACCTGCACACAAATTCCTCCTTACCCTTGACCTCATATCCCTGTGGTTGCTGCATGTATATTTCCTATTCTAAATCCCCATGGAGAAATGTTGTTTTCACATCTAGCTATTCAAGATGCAAGTCATCCACAACCACAATACTTAGAATAGGTCTAATAGAAGTCATCTTTACAATTGGAGAAAATATTTTATCAAAATATATACCTTTTTTATATTCAAAATCTTTTACCATGAGTCTGGCCTTATACTTTTTTTGCCTCCATCTTCTTCCTTCAACTTGTAAACCCATTTATTTGGAAATTCTCTTTTACGTGTAGGTAATTGGAGTGTCCCAAGTCTGACTTTGCAACAAGGAATCCATTTCCTCTTTCATGCCTAGCTCCCACTACTTTTTGGTATCTACCTGCATTGCTTCTTCATAATCTTCAAGTTCACTAGAATCAATTAATAATATAGAATATAATGATGGAGAAGATCTTTTTGGAGGTCTAGTTATCCTTGTAGAATGCCTAACACTTGCAGGAGTTTGTGGGATAACTTGTTGTTGTTGAGCATCAAGTACCACTGACATTTTATTTTCTAGAATATCATCCAACATCACATATTCCTTTTTGGCTTGTTCATGCTTCTTTTCTTGCAGCTAATCCTTATACATGACCTTCTCATTGAATATAACATCTTTGCTCCTAATGATTTTATGATTTTCATAATCCCATAACCGATAACCAAATTCATCTACTCCATATCCAATGAAGGTATAGTTTTTAGACTTAGCCTCAAGCTTGGTTCTATTTTCAATATCAAAATGGAAAAAAGCTTCACAACCAAAGGTTTTTATAAATGGATAGTTTACCTTTTTACTTGTCCAAACCTCCTCTAGAATGCCACCATCCAAAGGATTTGAAGGTCCCCTATTTATTAAATAAAAAACAATATGTACAACATCTTCCCAAAAGTGTAAGGGTAGTCCAACATGCAATCTCATGCTCCTTGCACACTCCATAATGGTCCTATTCATCCCCTCAAACACATCATTTTCTTGTGGGATTCTAGGAATTTTTTTCTGCCTACAAATTCCATTGTATGAACAATAATTTTCAAATTCTCTGCTGCAATACTCACCTCCATTATCAAATTTGAGACACTCTAACTTTTTTCCTCTCTCATTCTCAACCAAAGCTTTCCACTTTTTAAAAGTTTCAAATACTTCTATTTTTTTTTTAGGAAATACACCCATGTTTTCCTAGTTGCATCATGAATAAAAGTAGCATAATAACATGAGGCACCAAGAGAAGATACCTGAGCTAGTCCCCATACATTTGAATGCACAAAGTCTAATTTCTCACTCTTCTTCTCTTTCCCAACTTTGAGAAATGAGACTCTTTTATGTTTTCCATAAACACATTTTTCACAAAACTCCAAGTCAATTTGCTTCATACCTAGTAGAAGCTTTCTGGAGTGAAGGATCTTCATCCCTTTCTCACTCATGTCCCCAAGTCTATGGTGCTGCAATTTTGTTTCTATCCCTACAACAAGTGCTATAACTGTCTCAGTAACAACTATTTCTCTAGCAGCTAGGGTAGAGTAAGTATTACCAGTACACAAATACAATGTGCCTACCATTTCACCTTTAGCTACTACTAATGCATCTTTAGTGGCCTTCCATACATTGTCTGAAAAGGTAACCATGCAACCTTCACTACCTAGTTGTCCTGCATAAATATAATTCCTTCTCAAATTTGGAACATGCCTTACCTCCTATAGCAACCATTCATTTCCATTCTACAAATTGATTTTTATCTTTCCTTTTCCAAACATCTGACAGGGTTCATCATCACCCAAATATACCTATCCAAAATCACCTTGAACATAATCTACAAAATATTTCCTATGGGGTGTGGCATGAAATGAAGCCCCCAAATCTATTACCCAAGAATCAATAGCATTATCTAAACATAGAATTAAAGCATATTACAATTCATTACTTGCAAAATTAACTTCCTTACTATCATCATGTTGTCTATCTCCGTGTTTTCCTTTTTGAGACCAACAATCCTTCTTCAAGTGTCTTGGCTTTCCATAGTGCCAACAATCCATTTTTCCTCTGGATTTAGATCTACATTTCTTCGACCTCCCTTGTGACTTCCCACGATTTGTTGGGATTTTTTCTCTCTCCTTTGTCCTTCCCCTATTCTCTACTGTCAAATAATTACCCAATGTTGAAATCTCACTTGTGTTTTTCCATCGCATTTCCTTGCTAAGGATAACACCGAGAACATCATCAACTTTCAATATATTTGAACTAGAGACAAAGTTACTTACAACCATTACCAATCTATTCCAACTTTCTGGCAAAGAACATAAAATCAAGAGAGAACTCACCTCTTCATCAAAATTCACTTTTATAGAAGTTAACTGACTTGTAATTGTATTAAATTTATTTAAATGATCTGTCATAGATCCACCTTCAATCATTTTAAGATTAAACAAACGCTTCATGAGAAATACATTATTTGAGGTTGAGGATTTTTCATACAATTTAGCCAAAGCTTCCATCAAATCCTTTGTTTTCTTTGCTTTTGTTATATTGAACACCATAGATGGTGCTGGGCTCAACCAAATGGTTCCCAATGCATTTCTATCCAGAACCTCCCATTCTTCATAGACACCGTAGCATCTTTCTTTGCTTTTCCTTGCAATGGTTGTCATAGATCCTTTTGATACAAGTAATCTTCTATTTACATCTTCCATAATTGATAATTCTAGCCATTGAACTTCTCAACCTTGAATTTTCCTTCTTTCATTGCTCCCACTCAAATCTAGAGGTTTCCTGCCAATCAACCAAAATAAACGTGGCTCTGATACCAATTGTTAGGGTTCAAACAGATAGAAGCAATAAATATTAACAATTATATGTAGATTAAATAACCCATAAATAAAAATGAAGAATAACACAAAAGAGATCAACACATTATTTTAATGTGGTTCATCCAATATGGGCTACATCCACATAAACTCATCCATCCAATGGTTTTATTATCCATTGCAAAACAAATTAAAATATCGCGAATCACACACACCACAACTTACATCCCAACCACTTATAACAAGATTTTTGGAAGCTTCTAGAATTATTGTTTTACAAATTCATTTTTTCATTTGACATGTTAATGGGAAAACCTTGATGTGTTAACCCCAACGAGGATACATTATGAGTGTATAGTATTTGTATGATCAGTCGCCACATACCAACATATATCATCATAACTTGTCATAGAATCCCACAAAAGAAGCATGCTCCAAATCTGCCATATTTATCCACCTTATGATGACTTACAACTCATCAAAACAATATCAACACTTGGAATTAGATTTTGTACACAAATTTCAATGCCCCATTTGAGGTGAAGCACAAATATTGACTAAAATATAATTAAAAATGATGTGTAATTATAGGAAAATTCCTATCAATTAAATAATTAAATTAGGTACTTGTAAAAGTTGAGACATCTTAATTCCCAAAAAGTATATAGAATTGATACATAGTTCTAATTATAAAATAAATATCAAAAGGTCTTAGAGCCACTTTATTAGTGACATGGTGTGATGAACACACATTTATGAGATCTTTGATTTTCTCTTTTATACTAATATAAGTTTCACTATTAAATAATGGGACAACATTAATGGTAGCAATAAGTATGTCACCCTAGTTAGTAATTTTGAGAGGGATATAGTTGTATCATGAGGGATGGTTATGGGTCAATAGCTACTACCTTTTATATTGCTACCTTTGTATTCTATGCTACCTATAGATCCAGGCTAACTACTATAAGCTCTCAACCTAGTGTTTGATAAAAGCCACCTGAGACAGACCCCACCATCCAAGGCATCCACCACCACCCATATTTTACTTTAGGGTAGTGGGTGAAGCCCTGGCCATGGGGTTGGTGCCCAAGACCACCCTATTTTCCTTACCCTATGATTTGGGTGGGTGGGAAACTATAGTTCTAGATATAGGTTGGTAAACAACTTCTTCAAAAGGTGCTTCAGTGGGATCTAGATTGGAACATTGATGAAACTCCAACATAGGCATATGGAAGGAATGCTATTGGATTTTGACCTATAAGGGATGTCAGATAAACTATGGCACACTTAAAATGCAACATGTGCTACTTTTACATAGCCAACTTAATGGGGCATGCTACGATATATATAGAGTTGAATCTTCAACTAAAGGTTCCCCATTAGAATAGTAGGGCTGATTGTGATGCTTATGAAGCCTTGTGTGCCTATCAAAGTGCTATTGGTTGTGCACCCTACGTGCCTAAGCCTTAGCTATCTCTAGGAATAAATCTACCCATGACCCATCAACAACTATTATAGTTGGTTTGCTATTGAATTTTCAACTGTTCATCCACCCGGTTCTGAGACTAGATCCATCATTGGATATGAAAATTGTTGAATATATGGCTTTGGATATGGAAAAAAATATGGATCAACAGGTTCAAATGACACACCTTGATCATAGATGATGTTTTGAAATTATATCTACTCCATCCATCCCACTCCATCCACATGTACTAGATGATATTGGTATAATCAATCAAATCAATAGAATTGGTAAGGCATCCTCATCAATGGATCTACCAACCACTTATGCTGATACAATTGGCTAGAACTATGGTTTCCCAATGGATGGAATTATATTTTGATATGCAAGTGGGGGGGGGAATTCTAGTTGAAGGATCTAGGGAATTCTAGTTGCTCAATCTAGATAAAAAACTGATGGGTAGCTAACTCAATTTGGATATGGAACAATTGGGACTAGCCTTATAATTGGAAATATTGTTTAAGCTTAGGGCCAATTGATTCTTCAGCAGTAGCTTAAAGGTCTTGATCTTCAACTAGGGACCCCGCATATGGAACTCTACCCATTACTTAAGCATGCTTCCACCTCTACTACTAATGATGTTAAGTCAACTTGGTTAGCTGACTTGCATGTAAGAGATGGTGCTATATTCCACTCAATCAATTGGCTTTGTTACTTCCTATGCCTTTGCTGTAAATAGTAGGGGCCCTTGATTCTACCTTTGTTAAGAGTACTATGTCTAGAATTGGGTGGGGCATTGGAATTGGATTGGCTTGGTCAACAAGATCAACTATAGTTGCTTTGATGCTAGTTGGTACCTATACCTTCTTTGGTGCCTTTGCTTCTAGTGGTTGTAGGTCAATGGGTGAATCTACTTCTTTGACTGGGTAAATGGAGGGATTTTTGTCTTACTGGGATCCCCAACTATAGGATGTTTGGACGAGTATTGCATATTGATTTTCCTTTTCCTTTCTTGTTGTTGTCCTTGCTACCCTACCTTCTAGCTTAGCTTCCTGGATACAATGGCTTGATCTACTACTAGCTTTGGACCTAGCTATGTGATGGCTTATTCCTCTACATAATCTATTTGTTAGTAGTCCTTCTCGATCAATATGATCTGGAATTAGACCTGAAAATAGTTTGTCCACTTGGACAACACTCTATGCCTATACCTATGGCTTTGCTACTAGGTATGTTGGTGCACCCATCCTTGCTTCTTATGGGTAAACAATTGGTTTTACCAAAGCTATTGATGTTGTGTTGTATAATGATAGTTTTTCAAGGTCATCCACCTAAGTAACTACCTTTCCAAGTATTGTCCTTGCTCTAGCTCTTGGATATGCATATCGATATGTGTTTACCTTCATTATTGATGTTGGGTCTCCATCAGGTATTGAAACTATTGCATCTTTTTTAACTTCTTATGTTGCTTCAAGAGAATCACCTTTTGTTGGATTGACTTCTAGATAAACCACTATAGCATAGCTTGGCTTAGTTGGTGGCTTTTCTAGCTTTGGGATGACTTTTCTTTATGGTTTTTTATGATGGCTTATCCAATGGCATGGGCTATGGGTATAGTTCTCATAATTATGGGTCTAGTACAAGGTCTTTATCCTGATCACAAGCATCTGAACCACTAGTATTAGGATCTCTATCACAATCATAAGAATTTGGACCTAGGACTAGACACGAAACGAAATACTATCACTATGCCTTTGCAATGCAACTTGGTTTAAATCTCCCTATGAATTTTTCTATATGTGGGATCTTCTATCCCCTTGGGTAGATAATCGATCATATTTAATTTTGATAGTGAGCATTTTCTCCCATAGGAACCAGGTAGAGTATATAAATTAGGTCAACCAACCCCAACTACCCCTATTATGAAGTAGTTTGGTTTGTGCTCCTTCTTCTTCCTAATCTTCTATGGATCTTTCAAAGAGACTAAGGTTCATTAACTAAACTATAGTTCACTTGACTCATTGACTAGTTAGGCTAACAAAACCTAACAAAAGCAACTGATAAGTGATTTTTGCACCCACCATCATGCATGTGGAATGAAGAATGGCGAAAATGACCTACTTGATAGAATCAACTAATATTTTTATAATATTTGCAAAGTTAGCCAGTGAACTATAGTTTCTCACCCACCCATGCATCCATTTTCCCATTTCCTCTAACTCAACCAATGGAACTACTAACACTTATGATAGTGATGCAGAGCCAATAGAATCATAAAATTGAGTTTTTGATGGCACCAAATCCCTATAGATAGTAGGGAGTGGGATTGGAAGTGGCCTTGCAACACAACTTGAACCAATAGTTATTGGCTTCGAACTAATCCCTTCGATTATTCCCTGAGGGGTCCCCCCAAGCAATCCTTTATAGGGAAATGCTATTAGTAATAGTAATGACTCGTAGAATTAGAGTTGTGATCGCTACAACCCCTTCTTGCAATATGACAAGGGCAAGAGGCTCTCTTGTGCTATGGAGCTGCTCGGGTGAATTCCTCAATGCATGCATGATTGATTGGTAACTATTGCTAGGTGGGGGGAACTATAGGGTGCCTAGGAGGGAATTTTAGCTAAAATTCTCCCCCACCACAAGACCCCACCACCCAAGGAAAACCCCATCAACCATAAGGAATATAGGATGGTGGAAAAAGCTCTAGATGGTGGGCTTTGAGAATATGGTCGGTGTGGTCTGGTGGACCCCACCGACCTAAGGGTGACCAACCCCACCTAAGGAACCAACCCCATCAACCAAGGCATCTGCCACCACCCAAGCCTCACTACCACCCTAAGGAATATATGATGGTGGGGTTTGCAAAGCTGGGTAGTGGTGAAGCGCCTTAGGTGGTGAAGCTCAGGCATTGGGCAAAGCTGCCGCCTTAGGTGGGAAAAGCCCTAGTTGGTGCACTAATGGATAATGGGGTCCTCCTTTTGGATGGTGGGGTTGGATGGACCCCACCGACCACATTCTCCTCAAGGTGGGGGTAGATAGAAAGGGCCTTCCTCCCGAGCCACCCCCCCACCCTATAGGCTTTGGGTAGGGGGGTTGGTGGGGACTATATTTCCTCCTGCCCACTAAGTATGCCACCCTAGTTAGTAATATTAAGAGGGATATAGTTGTATCATGAGATAAAATACTCATTCCTCTAAAAATTGATGACTAGTGGTAAAGGAACCATACAAATAGGTGGGGCTGAATCTTGAGGTGACAACTATCTAGGAACTCTTCTTAGGGGAGAATTTTTCTTAGTAATGAAGACACCTAGAAATATTTCTCTCACATGATATCTAGTTCTAATAATATGTCTCATTCAAGTTTATATAACCTACAAGGTAATGAAGAATTAGATTCATTAATTGAATGTGGGTAAAAGTACAAATATGTGTTATTATAAAGGAAATGACCAACACATGCAAATTTTCAATTTTAACCACCTCAAAGTGATATTTAAGTTTTGAATTTTAAAATGATGTATACTAATGAAATGCAAACCTATTAATTTACTTTATGTTTTTTTTTTTTAAAATTATTTTTTAAAGTTAGTTGGGTATATTTTTTCTAAATTTAAGAGCGATTTTTTTTTTCATAAAAAAGTGAGGTTGATGGGGCATCACAAAAAAGAGAAAAAACATTTCATTTTTTGCTATTTTTTCTTTTATATAGATTACTTACAAATTTAGTGAATGGAAAAAAATGATGAATATTTATTTTTTGTTAATTATTTATAGTCAAACTTAATCAAAACAATACAATTTTCATGTGATGTCAACTTTTGTTTGATTTTTTATGTTTTTAAAAAAATTATACCCTCTTGGAGAGGATTCCATCCTCTAGTGCAAGATATATTTTTCAAAAAAATTAAATGTTTTTTAATTTCCAATAAACCTTATGTTTGATTATAAAAACCTAATTACAATAAATTTAAAAAAAAAAAGAATAATAAGACTTATCAAAATATCCAAAAAAAATATTTGTGATTCTAGACTCTAAGCTCTACAAAAGGGTATTTTCATATTGAAAACAACCCTAGTTGGAGAAATCTAGAGTTGAAGTTTAGTTTTACTATTTTTTTCCCAAAAGGGGGGTTAAACTACCATAAAGGCAGCCACATAGATAGTTTTGGGTGAAATAGTTTTGATTGAAAAACTCTCACCTAAAATATTTTTATGCAATTTTTTTTATATAAAATGAATTGTCATTTAGTATTTTTATTTCAATTTTTTTATATGGTTTCAAACCAAAGGGTTTCACCTAAAACTATTTATGCCACATAGGTGCTATGTGGTTTCAGGTGAAATAGTTTTACTTGAAACTATTTAGGGTGAGATCATTATGCTAAAAACTATTTTGTTGGCCAAAGAGAGACATCTCTATGATTTTACCCATTTATACTTCTTAGGAAGAGGAATCTCTCTCAATATTCATCAAGACTAGAAAGAGTAGTCAATAAGAGTAGTAAGACAACATCTATAAATAATATTTTAAATATTATAATAGTGAGAAGAAAACGTTTTTGATTAGAGGTAAATCAGGTTTTGATGGGGCCTTGAAACCCATTACAACCAGTTTTGAAGGGCTTCATAACCCTATCCAAAGTAGGCAAGCTACATAAAAGATAAATCACATTCAATCAATAGCAAAATAGTAGCAACAATTAACAAGAAGACATGACTACACAAGCTGCATTAGATAACAAGAGAGGGACAAGATCCCTAAACAACTAGATTTTAACTAGAACCTAGAAACCTTAAGTGAACATTGAACCCGTCTACACCAACTAGGCATCAGTAAACCATTTGCTCAAGCAATACATCATTGAGCCAATAAAAAATGAAATTTAATGGTAAAGGACACCATCAACCCCAAATCTATAATAAAAAACACTAGCAACTCCAAGAACCCCACCTCAATAGGGGAAATAGAGAGCACATTGAAACACTGAAGCACATCCATCTTCTTGTAGTAGCACCCTACCATAGCTAATCCTCCCCCCACCTCAATAGGAGAGAGCTCCCCTCTATAGGAGAAGAAGATATGAGAGCCCCACCCTCCAAAGCTTTCACACAACTACCCACACAAGCTCTACCTTGATAGGAACAAGCTAACCAGAATCTCTGCCAAATCTACAACAACCATCTCCACCTCAATAGAAGAGGGCTCCGCCTCAATGGGAGCAATCTCCACCTCCATAGAAGACCCCACTTGTAGATCTAGAGAGAATACAAATAATTTGGAAGGACGAACCAACATATCCTCTTTTGGCATAACAAAGTGCAAAAACAAGATAGAAAAACACACTTCAGTGACCCAGGTAAAACCCAAAAAAATCTGGGCCTTCAGAATAAAAAACATAAGGTTGCTTAGTCCAAGAATGGACCACAAACCCCTGCACACCAGATTCATAGCTCCTCACACTAGGGAGGTTAAGATCCACACAATTTTTTTTTGACAATTCAGCAACCTCCAAAAAATAAAGGCATAAGTAACGACTAGGTTGCTCCAGAATGAGGTCAATAATCACAACAACTTCCTTGAGAAGAACATCCAGGCACAAATTTAAAAATCACCCAGCCCACAAAACATAGACAAAACAAAGGACAAAAAATCCTTCCCTAGAGAACAACACCCTCAACCTAGGAAGATGCCAAAACCATCCATTAAGCCCCAAATTCGACAAATAAAGCAACCAGGCCTGAGGAGCACTAGGATATCCCAACTGCACAAAAAGCTCCACCCCAAAAGAAACAATGTCGTCATTAGTAGAACCGCTCGTTGCTCTTGAAGTGCACAAGAAGAAGAGAGGAGATCCCAACCAACACCAATGTCCAAGCAAAAAATGCCAAACACCAAAGGACACCCTCATCAAGAAAGAAAGCCTCAATGACTAGAGAGGAAATAGAGAAGCTCTCGAACAGAGCAAAAGAATATGAACTTGGGAAAAAAAAGTGCCCCAAGAAACCAACAACCAAACCAAAGAAGAGATTCCCAAAATGGAAAAAGATGAGAAGAACAAGACGTACCACATCCAACTGGAACAAAGTAGAACAAAATCTCCAAAAAAGGAGCCAACTCCCATAAAAAGAGACCCCACAAGGCAAAGAAGTTTGGCCAAAGATCCAAAACCAACAACCACTAACCCCACACAGCTAACATAGGAGGACTCAAGCATCTGTACTAGAGCTGCACATGACCAAAGAAGGAACCAACAAAAAAGATGAAGCACCAAGGTCGACAGGAATGAAGGGTGCCAAAAACCAGACCCCAACCACTTCAATCTCCACAAAGAGCTAGCCACAAGGCCCCAACACTAGAAAAACCGACCTAAGAAGCCAAGGATCCTCATCATCTTCGTTGAAATCATAATCACCATCACCATCCTAGCCAGAAGATTTCAAATAAGGATCCTCGCTGCTCCTACCACTCAAACACTACCGTGGGTGTGCCAAAAAAAATTGGTGTTGGAGGAATGATAGTGATAGGTCAAAACACACAAGAGGAGGGAGATAAATGAGAAGCATGGTTTTATGGAGGTGGTTGTATGGTAGTAGAGGTGGATCCAAGAAAGGAATGGAAGTGGAGAGTGGAACTTAGAGAAGAAAATGATATAAGAACTAGCAAAAATATAGAAGATATAAAGGAATATATTTATTATAAGGCATTTGAATTGAGTGATGAAGTACACAAATTTTTCACACCTGTAAGCATTTGGTTATACTAGTCGAGTCTATTTTTTTACACTATGCTCACAAACTCACCTTTGGTGCTTTAGCATGAGCATATCAAGGTTAAATCTCTAATATCTATCCATTTTTTCATAATTTATTTTTATCTAACTCTATGTTTCTTGGTGAATGCAATCTCTAGAATTCAAATATTTAAATTCAAATTGTCTCTCGTCATCTATGTAGTCATGTTTGGTTGGAATATTTGGACATCCCATTTGACACTTATATACAAGATAGTGACATCTAGTGTAATTTGAAGAGTCATAATCTTTCACAATTTCATTTTTAAACATTTACATATATATTTTTAATGTAATTTAGGATGTCTAACCGAAAGGAAACATGATACATAAAAACACTTCCCACACTAATATTTTGAGGAGAGAATTATAGAAATTTAATAATTACATAAAGAAGAAAATAAATTTAATTAGAAAATAAATAATAAATACCATAACACAAGTGTGGAAAAAAACCTTTTAGGAGAAAAAACTTGCACTCCAAAGAATCTCAATGTATAATCTAGAGTAAATTATGATTAAAATATACTTGTAGAGAAATCCTTCTTTGGAGTTCCACCAACCATAGATTTAGAGAAATTCTTATAGCTTAAATAGTATCTAAAAAAATCTACACAAAAAATCCATCTCAAGCACCTAATATATAGGAGATACAAAACCCGAAACTATCAAATGGTAATTAGAGGCCAATGAACTAAAACCACCCAAAAGTTCCACCCAAATCATGCCACAATTAAAGATGACTTATGATGTATCATAATACACATCCTAAGTTGGTTGAAAGGTGTAACTCCCCTTTACATCTCTTTTATATGTGCAACAAATTTTTAAATTTCCTAAGAAAAAATTTGGAGGCCATAATTTTCATCTAATGGGTCAATCGAGCCTTTCAAAAAAAATGAAGTACTCAAAGAGATCTATGCAACAGGAACCCACGTAGTTAGTGCCAGGAAATCAATAATTTTTATTTTGGCCAAAAACCAAGATTATAGCCCAAAAATTGAGTTTTTCCATTGTATTTCAAAAAATCACACCTTTTGTAATCTTAACATTAGGAGCAAGGTTGAGACACCTAAGTTCCTAACACTGATTTGGTAGAAACCTTGGATATATAATCTATAGCCACTTACAATTTTATTATTGATGGGTTATGATGCCTCTTAAATAAGGGTAGTTCATATGACAATGTCTACAACATATAAGATATATATAATTCATCATAGGAAATATGCAAATTTAAAATTGTGTTGAATATTTAATTACACTATTTGAGTTAGGTTATAAAAATGGAATAAAAAAATATAGAAAAATATAAATAAAGAATAACGATAAATTTGTAAATGAAAAATTACAAAGAACCTAAAAGAAAGACCTAGCAAATTTTCTTAGATGATAACATGTCACATTATTTTCCTATTCCTATGATGATATCTAAATAGCACGTTATCATTGCAAGATTCAAAAATAAAGTTTTTAATCTAGGTTCACTCTATTTATACACAAGGAAACCAAGACACAAAATAAAAAGCATAAGACATGTTAAAATATAAAAAGTAATAAACTAATCTAATGTTATTCAAACCAAACAAAATTCTAAAGGTATGAAAAATAAAAAGGAACAATAAACCTCCATGTAGATGTAGAACCATCAAGTATTCGTATATTACACAAGAAAAATATTTAGGCCTACTTGGGAGCTTTCCAAGAATGGTGAAGCCCTATTTTGGTCTTTTAACCTCTATACAAAGTCAAAAAAAAGAAATGGATATCAAAGTGTGTATCTTAGCCTATATGTGTCAAAGACTTAGAAAAACAATGATAAAGTAAATAAATATATAAGAATTAATCCATGGTCTATGGAGAGAAATACCTTAGTGTGCATGTTAGGATACGAAAGGAGGTGATATATTAACAATGCTAAGAGAAAAAATTGAAGGAAAGGAAGACGAGACATAGAAAATTGATCTTCATGATGATAATAGAGGATGCTCACATTCTTGAGGTGTGGTATAGTGTTAGAGTGCTTTAATATGTTGTAAAGTACTATAAATTTTTGTAGGTTTCCCTTGAAGAGATTAAGATTGCATGAGTAATGAGAATCCAAAATTGGAAGAAAGAAAGGGGAGATCATACAAATTTAAACATGTAAAGGTGATTTTTGGACTTCAAAAACTTGGGTTTACATTTATAAACGAATTTTTAGAACTTGAAAGGTTAGTATCAAGTTAGAAAATGTATGTTGTATGATTGTATAGTTGGAATATTTTAGTGCATTTCACAAATTTTTACTCATTAGTCTAGCATTCAAGTAAAATAACACTAAAAAACTCCACAAGATGAGAATAAACCATAAAATAAACATAGGGTAACACATTGAAACGCATGAAATAAGGCTAAAAATACAAAAAAAACGTAACACTAACACTATGAGTGGGTAAAAAGATAAGGCTAGGCTAAAATGATCCTAAAACATGTTACAAGAGATGGAAACAAAATCAAGCCCAAAACATGATGTGTTAATTATAGGACATGCAATTTTTAAAATTATATTTTCTCCCCACCTTAGCAATTAGATGTAACTAAGTGATAAGCTATGATAAGCTATTGGAAATAAAAATAATAAAATTAAACAACATAAAAGGATATTTAAAAGGATGCACAAAAAAATATTTAGGTAAGGAACCTATGACCCCAATCTAAAATCTACAAAGTAAACATGTTAACCAAACAAAACCTACAACACAAATACATTTACATATACATATACAAAACCTACAAAACAAATACAACCTATATACATATACATATACATACATACATACACACACACACATATATGTTTGTGTGTGTGTATATATATGTATGTATGTATGTATGTATGTATGTATGTATGTATATGTATGTATATATATACATATATACATATATACATATATACATATACATACATACATATATATACATATGTATATATATGTGTTTGTGTGTATACATATATACATACACACACACAGTGGGCCATAGGCCCTAATGTAAAAAAATTCCTCTTGGACTCTCATCACCAAAAGTAGGTAAATTTAATATCAAAAAATTCATCTATTTAGCCTCTTGAACACAATGGTGAGGTCTTTTTTATTTAATACAATATAACAAATCCAAATCCAATTCTACATTTTCATTTCAATTATGAAACATAATACACAATTAAATCTTTTTAATCAACATTCCTAAATCATCACAAGCCATAAACACATTTTAACTCCATCTTTTATTTACAATTTTAACTCAAATTAATTCAAAATCTTTTGAATTTAAATAAGCTCTGAAGTATCCTTTAAGTGAAGTTCCTTTTAACTTGAGTTGTCTAGTTCAATCCCCTTTCCAATAGGGGCAAAGTTAAAGGAAGGCAACCAAGCAATCATTAAAACTGCCACTAACTTAGGTGGGATTAGTTGCCATTGTAGTAGCAAGGGTCAACATGTAATGGTACTTAATATTCTAAGGAATAATAATGGGTCGTGGTCAATAATAACCGTAAGTTGAAGTTGGTCAGAATGGCGACTAATTTAGGCCTTTGATGTAGGACAAGCGCTAGTTGTAATATTTATTTCATTAGTATGTATTAAACTAGTGTTAAAGTCAATAGACATAAGGCATAATGTAGGGTATATTGGTTGAAGTTTATATTTAAACTGCCAGCTACACATAAAAGATAAATCACATGCAATCAATAAGCAAAATAGCAGCATCAGTTAACAAGAAGACATGACTACACAAGCTGCATCAGATAACAAGAGAGGGACAAGATCCCTAAACAACTAGATTTTAACTAGGACTTGGAAACCTTAAGTGAACATTGAACCCGCCTACACCAACTAGGCATCAGTAAACCATTTGCTCAAGAAATACATCACTGAGCCAATAAAAAAGGAAATTTAATGGTAAAAGAAACCATCAACCCCAAATCTATAATAAAAAACACCAACAACTCCAAGAACCCCACCTCAATAGGGGAAATAGAGAGCACACTGAAATACTGAAGCACATCCATCTTCTTGTTGCAACACCCTACCAGAGCTAATCCTCCCTCCACCTCAATAGGAGAGAGCTCCCCTCTATAGGAGAAGAAGATATGAGAGCCCCACCCTCCAAAGCTTTCATACAACTACCCACACAAGCTCCACCTTGATAGGAACAAGCTAACCAGAATCTCCACCGAATCTACAACAACCATCTCCACCTCAATAGAAGAGGGCTTCGCCTCAATGGGAGCAATCTCCACCTCCATAGAAGACCCTACTTGTAGATCCAGAGAGAATGCAAAGACTTTGGAAGGATGGACCAACATATCTTCTTTTGGCATAACAAAGTGTAGAAACAAGATAGAAAAACACACTTCAGTGACTTGGGTAAAACCCAAAAAAATTTGGGCCTTCAGAATAAAAAGATAAGGTTGCTTAGTCCAAGAATGAACCAAAAACCCCTGCACACCAGATTCATAGCTCCTCACACTAGGGAGGCTAAGATCCACATAGAAAAACTTCAACAGATCAATAACCTCCAAAAAATAAAGGCATAAGTAACTACTAGGTTGCTCCAGAATGAGGTCAATAATCACATCAACAACTTCCTTGAGAAGAACATCCAGGCACAAATTTAAAAACCACCCAGCCCACAAAACATAGACAAAAGAAAGGACAAAAAATCCTTCCCTAGAGAACAACACCCTCAACCCAGGAAGATGCCAAAACCATCCATTAAGCCCCAAATTCGACAGATAAAGCAGCTAGGCCTAAGTAGCACTAGGATATGCCAACTACACAAAAAGCTCTACCCCAAAAGCAACAACGTCGTCATTAGAAGAACTACTTGTTTTTCTTGAAGTGCACAAGAAGCAGAGAGGGGATCCCAACCAACACCAATGGCCAAGAAAAAAATTCCAAACACCAAAAGACACCCTCATCAAACAAGAAAGCCTCAACGACCAGAGAGGAAGTAGAGAAGCTCTCGAACAGAGCAAAAGAACATGAACTTGGGCAAAAAAAAGTTCCCCAAGAAACCAACAACCAAACCAAAGAAGAGATTCCTAGAATGGAAAAAGACAAGTAGAACAAGACGTACCACATCCAACTAGAACAAAGTAGAACAAAAGCTCCAAAAAAGGAGCCAACTCCCACAAAAAGAGACCCCACAAGGCAAAGAAGTTTGGCCAAAGATCCAAAACTAGCAACCACTAACCCCACACAACTAACATAGGAGGACTCAAGCATCCGTACTAGAGCCGCACATGACCAAAGAAGGAACCAACAAAAAAGTTGGAGCACCAAGGTCGACATGAATGAAGGGCATCAAAAACCAGACCCCAACCACTTCAATCTCCACAAAGAGCCGGCCACAAGGCCCCAACACTAGAAAAACCAACCTAAGAAGCCAAGGATCCTCATCGTCTTCGTTGAAATCATAATCGCCATCACCATCCTAGCCAGAAGATTTCAAATCAGGATCCTTGCTCCTCCTCCCACTCAAACACTACCATGGGTGTGCCAAAAAAAATTGGTGTTGGAGGAATGATAGTGATAGGTCAAAACACACAAGAGGAGGGAGATAGATGAGAATCATGGTTTTATGGAGGTGGTTGTATGGTAGTAGAGGTGGATCCAACAAAGGAGTGGAAGTAGAGAGTGGAACTTAGAGAAGGAAAATGATATAAGAACTAGCAAAAATATAGAAGATATAAAGGAAGATATTTATTATAAGGCATTTGAATTGAGTGATGAAGTACACAAGTTTTTCACACCTGTAAGAGTTTGGTTATACTAGTCGAGTCTATTTTTTTACACTATGCTCACAAACTCACCTTTGGTGCTTTAGCATGAGCATATCAAGGTTAAATCTCTAATATCTATCAATTTTTTCATATTTTTTTTTTCTAACTCTATGTTTCTTGGTGAAGGCAATCTCTACACTTCAAATATTTAAATTCAAATTGTCTCTCATCATCTATGTAGTCATGTTTGGTTGGAATATTTGGACATCCCATTTGACAATTATATACAAGATAGTGACATCTAGTGTAATTTGAAGTCATAATCTTTCACAATTTCATTTTTAAACATTTACATATATTTTTTAATGTAATTTAGGATGTCAAACCGAAAGGAAACATGATACATAAAAACACTTCCTACACTAATATTTTGAGGAGAGAATTATAGAAATTTAATAATTACATAAAGAAGAAAATATATTTAATTAGAAAATAAACAATAAATACCATAACACAAGTGTGGAAAAAAACCTTTAGGAGAAAAAATTGCACTCCAAAGAATCTCAAATGTATAATCTAGAGTAAAATTATGATTAAAATATACTGTAGAGAAATCCTTCTTTGAGTTCACCAAACTATGAGAGAGTTAGAGAGAAATTCTATAGCTTAAATAGCATTAAAAAATCTACTCACAAAATCCATCTCAAGCACCTATGATAGGAGATACAAAACCCAAACTATCAAATGGTAATTAGAAGCCTATGAACTAAACCACCCAAAAGTTTTCCACCCAAGTGCCAATAATTAAAGATGACCATAGATGTATCATAAACACACATCCTAAGTTGTTGAAAGGTAACTCCCTTCTTTCATGTCCAAAAAAATTTAAATTTCCAAGAAAAAAATTTGGAGGCCATAATTTTCATCTAATGGGTCAATCAAGCCTTTTTTAAAAAATGAAGTACTCAAAGAGATCTATGCAACAGGAACCCACATAGTTAGTGCCAGGAAATCAATAAAATTTTTTTTGGCCAAAAACCAAGATTGTAGACCAAAAATTGAGTTTTTCCATTGTATTTCAAAAAATCACACCTTTTGTAATCTTAACATTAGGAGCAAGGTTGAGACACCTAAGTTCCTAACACTGATTTGGTAGAAACCTTGGATATATACTCTATAGCCACTTATAATTTTATTATTGATGGGTTATGATGCCTCTTAAGTAAGGGTAGTTACTTATGACAATGTCTACATGTAAGATATATGTAATTCATCATAGGGAATATGCGAATTTAAAATTGTGTTGAATATTTAATTACATTATTTGAGTTAGGTTATAAAAATGGAATAAAAAAATATAGAAAAATATAAATAAAGAATAATGATAAATTTGTAAATGAAAAATTACAAAGAACCTAAAAGAAAGACCTAGCAAATTTTTTTAGATGATAACATGTCACATTATTTTCCTATTCCTATGATGACATCTAAATAGCACGTTATCATTGCAAGATTCAAAAATAAAGTTTTTAATCTAGGTTCACTCTATTTATACACAAGGAAACCAAGACACAAAATAAAAAGCATAAGACATGTTAAAATATAAAAAGTAATAAACTAATCTAATGTTATTCAAACCAAACAAAATTCTAAAGGTATGAAAAATAAAAAGGAACAATAAACCTCCATGTAGATGTAGAACCATCAAGTATTCGTATATTACACAAGAAAAATATTTAGGCCTACTTGGGAGCTTTCCAAGAATAGTGAAGCCCTATTTTGGTCTTTTAACCTCTATACAAAGTCAAAAAAAGAAATGGATATCAAAGTGTGTATCTTAGCCTAGATGTGTCAAAGACTTAGAAAAACAATGATAAAGTAAATAAATATATAACAATTAATCCATGGTCTATGGAGAGAAATACCTTAGTGTGCATGTTAGGATACGAAAGGAGGTGATAGATTAACAATGCTAAGAGAAAAAATTGAAGGAAAGGAAGACGAGACATAGAAAATTGATCTTCATGATGATAATAGAGGATGCTCACATTCTTGAGGAGGTGTGGAATAGTGTTAGAGTGCTTTAATATGTTGTAAAGGACTATAAAATTTTGTAGGTTTCCCTTGCAGAGATTAAGATTGCATGAGTAATGAGAATCCAAAATTGGAAGAAAGAAAGGGAATATCATACAAATTTAAACATGTAAAGGTGATTTTTGGACTTCAAAAACTTGGATTTACATTTATAAAAGAATTTTTAGAACTTGAAAGGTTACTATCAAGTTAGAAAATGTATGTTGTATCATTGTATAGTTGGAATATTTTAGTGCATTTCACAAATTTTTACTCATTAGTCTAGCATTCAAGTAAAATAACACTAAAAAACTTCACAAGATGAGAATAAACCATAAAATAAACATAGGGTAACACATTGAAACGCATGAAATAAGGCTAAAAATACAAAAAAAAACATAACACCATCACTATGAGTGGGTAAAAAGATAAGGCTAGGCTAAAATGATCCTAAAACATGTTACAAGAGATGGAAACAAAATCAAGCCCAAAACATGATGTGTTAATTATAGGACATGCAATTTTTAAAATTATATTTTCTCCCCACC
>VDFB02081447.1:0-56891 GCA_007258455.2 Sequoia sempervirens
TCATCATATAACATCTCAGTGTCTAAAGTTTCTTTTGAGTCACATGCATTTGTAGAAAGGTGCTATATCCTTCTTCAATAAATATATGATTATAGGCCATTCTGTCTCTTCTTCTTTAACTTCAAAAGTTATATGATTTGTCTATATTTCCTCCCCTTCATCATATCGCTAAAATCATCATATAACATCTCCTTTAAAGTCTCTTTTGTCACATGTTCTTGTAGAAAGGTTGTATACCCTTCTTCAATAATTATATGAAGAGTATTTTGTACTTGGGGTATTTCATCTTCCATTATTTCTTGGGAAATGTGATTTCTAGGAGATGTGTCCTTCTAAACTAGTCCAATTAGGTCAATAATTTTTTATAGGAAGTTTCCTCTTCAATTACTTGATGGAAATTGGTAGTTATCTTAACTCTTTTGGATAAACACATAATTCATGTTAAATTATTAATAATAGTGAGTTATCAACAAACAACAATATCTATAATAAATGCTTTTGTAGAATAACAATTTCATAGAAATTGAATGAAAAACATTAGGAGAACATAAATATAAGATTAAAGGTTTTTAAATAATACTTAAAAAAAAAAAAACTAATATTGAATTATTGATTGCTATGGATCCTTGTCAAAGGAAGGACTAACAAGAAAAAAATTAATAGTAGATATTTTAAGAGAGGAAATAGGTGAAATTGAGTGACATCTCATCGCTTCTAGAAACGTCAATCTTCCATGTGTTTGATACATGTATACTTCTATTGCATCACTTCAATAGTTAAAACTTAAGATTATTGTATTTAAATGCAATTAAAAAATAATACATTATTTTAGTAATAAATAATTTTAATGGAAACACAATATTAAAATAAAAATATATATATATATATCAAAAAATATTATGAAATAACTTTAAAGGAAATATAAAAATATAATTAAAACTCGTATAAACAATGAAAAAGAATATCTCAAACAAAACATCTGTTCAAATTCTTTATCAATTGCTATACAATAAAACATCCATAATAAACCTTTTATAAAATGAAAATAAGAACTTTAAATTATATCAAAAATATTATTCGATAACTTAAACCAGTCATAAAATTATAATTGAAGGACAATATTTAAAGAGCGTGTTATGTTTCTTTTTTTTTAATACAACTTGGATACCTAGGATGAGACGAGTCCCTGAAGATAAGATCCGCTGCCGACAAAAAAGTCCCACATCAAATTATTTATGTTACTATATTAGAGCAGCTACTAATAATCCCTTACCTATTGTAAACATGAAGCATGGGCAACCTCGAAAATAAAGTGTATACTATGCATGACGTAAGTCTTTTCTAGATTTCGTATCCGATTTTTTTTTTTTAATATGTATGATAAACATTCAACACAGGTCGGAACCCAGGCCACTGCTAATATGTATGATGTGGAAGACGTGGTATGGGGATTGCAGTTAACTCCGCAGACTTCTTTAAAGTAATTCCGAGCTTGTCGGTCATGTCCATCTCTTCACAGCTCATGCCGTCTGGAAGTTTCCACTCAAATGAATGAAGTAACGAAGCCAAAATGAAATGAATCATACGACTTGCCAATGCAAGCCCAGCACAAATTCTTCTCCCTGATCCAAACGGAATTAGCTCAAAGTTTTGTCCCCTGTAATCTATCTCGCTATTCTCACCCTCCAGAAATCTCTCGGGCAGAAATTCTGAGGGCCTCTTCCAGATTGCAGGATCCCTACCAATGCCCCACGCGTTCACTATCACCTGGCTGTCTTTGGGTATCACAAATTCCCCGATCACACAGGAGCTTTCAGCTTTGTGGGGAAGCAGCAGAGGAACCGGCGTGTGCAATCGGAATATTTCTTTAACGGCTGCATGGAGATAAGGCAGACGATCTAAATCAGATTCTTCCACTCTTCTATTGCAACCAACTACTTCATCTAATTCTTGTCGAACTCGACTTAATTTTTGTGGATTTCGAATGAATTCTGACATGGCCCATTCCACAGTTGTAGTTGTCGTTTCAGTACCGGCAATAAATAATTCCTGAAAAAGGACAACACAAATACACGATTAAAAGCTTGTTTTTAATTTTAGAGCCATATATTTCCACAGTGCACAAAATTGTGTTAAAATATTTTTTTGAAATTTGCGTAGAGTATTGAAAAATTACACTCCGAAATTCATTATTAGGAAGAGAAGAAAAAAACTCATGAATCAGCAATACATAAAATTTCTGATTCTTTAATATGATAACTCTACACAAATTTCTACTTATAAAGTTTATTTTCAATCAGTTCAATACGTACAGCTATCAAGGCTCGAACATCAGCGAGAGTGAAATCTTGGCTTCTGGAATCCAGCAGAACATCAAGATAGTCCTTCATGGAGTCGTTCTGCCTAGGGCTCTCTCTTGCGGAGCCAAGTCTTTTCTGTATGAAGAAATCCACAAAGTCATACATACTCT
Organism: Sequoia sempervirens; assembly: GCA_007258455.2. NCBI lineage: Eukaryota > Viridiplantae > Streptophyta > Pinopsida > Cupressales > Cupressaceae > Sequoia > Sequoia sempervirens. The sequence continues at coordinate 2,471 of VDFB02081447.1, forward strand.
GCCAGTGCTTGACTGCCTGACGGTACACGCCCTGCAGATCGAGGAACCGGAGAAACGGAAAAAGTCAGACAAATTGGGCGTCGCGCCGATTATCATCATCTCCCAGATGGTATCTTTGAGCCCCGCAGACGCTGGATTGTGCGGATCGAAGACGCTTGTGCTGAAAATCATGTTGCCTAACAAATTTAGAGACGTGCAGAACACCGTCCGCCCGATATCTACAACCTTTCCCTTGTCCTCATAAAGTAGTCGAATAGTGTGAAATACCTCATCTCTTCTGAGATATTGCAGAGCTTCGAGTCTTTGGCTGCTGAAAAGCTCAACAGTTGAAATACGTCGGAGATGGCGCCAGTGAGCTCCGTATTCGGCCCAAATTAGGGAGGACTTGTGAAAGTTAAGAGCTTTGGCGCCCTCTATCACCGTCCGCCCCGCGAAGATATGGTCTTGTGTTTTAAGGACCTCCTTCGCCATAGCTGGAGAGGAGACGACCACTGTTGTTTTCATGCCCAGACGGAGAGCCATGAGTGGGCCGTACTGCAGAGAGAGGGCATAGAGAGACTCGTGAGGCCTTTTACCCAGCTGAAAGAGGTTTCCAACAATAGGCCAAGCAGGAGGTCCTGGGGGCAGAGGAAGCCTCGTCCTCCTGCTCCTCCATAGGCAGAAGACTATAAGTGAAGCAGCAGTAAAGAGCACAGAATACCAAGAAAGCGGTGGAATATCCATATTAACTGTAAACAACGAGATCATTATTTCCTTTGGTTTTGCAGTGTACCCTATTTTATAGAAAAGTAGTAAATCGAATAATCACAACACTAATCCACACAAGCCCTCTTCTTCACACTCATGAATAAATATCATTCATGATTAATCACAACGCATGAACTAAACCCTTTTCATACATATGAATAAATATCATTGAGTACCAAACATAGAACCCTCTTCATACTTATGGATAAACAGCCACGTGGAGGCTGTTTGCAGAGGGCGGTACATTCAAATCCCCCGGGGGCCCCATGGGACTCTATTCACTTCCCCTTTGCTATCTCTCTCCCGCATATGCCTCCAACCCTCGTCTGCCTGCCTTCAGCATATGCCAACACCTGCACATCCCTTTTGTGGCCATGTCTTTTACACCAGCCAAACCCTAGCATCTGTCCATTCTTCAAATCACTTCTCCCAGAATTTCAATAAAAGCAGCCGTGCAGTAGGGTATAGGTGAAAGGAGTCCCTCCCATCTGATTCAACGGTTGGTGGGGAGTCCTTGGTCACGCCCACCGGACTATTGCGTCGCACCTACTCGTCATTGAACGTAAATAAATGCCCTTACGTGGTTGCCTATCAATATATACTTTCGGATTCAGACAAATAATATTTTAAATTACTAGTTTTTAGGTAAATACATATCATTTTAAAAGTAAAGAAAGTATTGGCTTTGACTTTTTAACTTAATTAAGTTGACATATAGGAATATTGACTTGCTAAACTTAAACATCCTTGAAATTATTATTGTGAAATAATTGAATTTTTTTTTTTTTTTTGGCTGGTTTTTTATTTAATTTTTTAATTTTATTAATTTCTAGTAATTCTACCATTTTTTCCTTTTTGTTTTCTTGCCCATTCTACTCCTACCCTCTCCTCTTTTTGTCTTGCCTAAACTCCTAAAAATTTTACAACTATGTTTCTCTTGTCTTTCTTTCCTGATGATGGATCATGTAGTTTGATCTAAACTGTTGAGGACAAAATATTTCACATAGTCAAATCCAAAAGTTTTTTACAATAAAAATATGGGCTATGGAAATCATATTCCTACAACTATTATTGTTGTCAAACGAAAAGTCATATGTACAACTTGCTCGATAAATTTTCTAAACGCTCCAAATTTGAAAGCTATAGATTCCATCCAAATCTTGGAATGCATTCCATAGAGCTTGAGATTCATGCACGTCGTCCCGTACCATATTTTTGATAGGAAATTCTTATAGCTATTGCTAATATTTGTGTTTTTTGTATTTTTGTCAAGTAGTCACAAAAAAAAAATTTAAATAAAGAGAGTTCTTGTGGAGTGTGAGTAGGGAAGAGGGGCCCCACAATGGAGCACCCTAATTTTGGAGATCCATGTGGTGTTCCATGTGGATCAAAAATAAATTAAGAAATGGGGTCACATTAGACACCCATTGATGGGCCTATTAAGTTTTGTTTTTTGTAAATTCGATTAATTTTCATATGTTATGTGCCAATTGATCCAATATTTTCATGACTTGTCCATTTGGAGGGTTGACCACTAAATTGATCGGATCCACCTCCAGATGGTGTGTGGTGGGGACCTAGTAGTGGATCAAATAGATATGTGGCAGCCAAAAACTTCACCACCCTCAACATCCAGTTCATTGCATTTATCACATGCTCACCCCTCAATCCCTTCTATCAAATGACATGCACTACATGCCCCTTCCCATTTACTCGGTTTGAATGGTGTGTGATTTGAAGGCCTCAGATCATTGAATACTCCAAAACCTTGCTCGTCCCACTCATTTTCACCCCTTTCCTACATGCATCTTCTAGAGTATTTCTTTCCTTAGGCATCAATACATGTTTAGCTTCACGCATTCTTCATGGGATCACTCAACGATTGCTTGAGGGTCTTTTTGTTCCACTATTGAGCATTTAGCTCATCCTTTTTTCAACGCAAGTGAGGTTTTAAACCTAACTATGTGATCCCACAAAGCTAGTTTACAATTTCCAGGAGATCTTGAATTTTTGTTGAAATCACATATTTTTAGAAAATATAATGAATTAAGCCTTGAAATTTTCCATTTAAAGGATTCCAAGTGAAGATGGTTTCATCAAACCACCTTAGATCAAACTCACTTGGATAAAACCCTACTAGTTTTAAACCATACCTATAACAGAGTCTCCTTTACACCTATCAAAATGCTAATAAAAAACCAATTTTGATTTACCTTTTGGGGGATCAAATGAATTCATTTTGGTGCTATCATAATAGTGGTTTACAATTCCTGAGAGGAATGGATTTTAGCTGAAATCACATATTTTTAGAAAATATAATGATTTAAGCCTTAAAAAGTTCCATTTTAAGGATTCCAATTGAAGAGGGTTTGATCAAATCACCTTAGATCAAACCCCCTTGGATAGAACCTTCCTAGTTTTAAACCATACCTATAAATGCGTCTCCTTTACACCTATCAAAATGTTGATAAAAAATCACTTTTGATTTAGCTTTTGGGGGATCAAATGAATTCAACTAATTTATTTCAAATGATTATGGCATTCCTCAGAACAATCTATCTAATGAATATAATTTTAATATGTATTGGGTTTGTTATGTATTTTTTTTTAAGTTTTATTAAACATAGATTTTTCATTGAAAATGAATTTCTTTGTTCTTCACATGTGGAAAAATAGAAGATTATCAAAAAAAAATATTGAAAAATATGAGTGCACCAGATATTGAAGTCCTTGATCCAACAAAAAAAATTAAATTAAATTTTGGCATATACAAAAAAATTTACGCTTATCTGGTCGTGATGTGTCTAATTGTAATTCGTTTGACTTTGAAACTTGATTAAGGAAAAAATATTCAATAAAAAACTATCTAACCAAGTGGAAGCACTAGATATCAGAGTTAAAAATCTAAATTTGAAAGAATTATAATTTTATCCTTCATGGACAAAAAGTTATGCGTTATACGGTGTGCATCACTTTTTAAAAATGTTGTTTTTTGAAAAAAATCAATTTTCTTGGGAGATGGAAAAAGAAGTGCAGTTTGATTCCAAAAATTTTGAAAAAAATATTTTTAGAATCTATAGACAAAATTTGATGAGACTCTAGTTTGTACCATCTTCAAATTCCTCACAGTTTGCTCGTTATGGTGCCTGAATGTGAAGATTTAGTTAAAAATAATAATTTTAGTGTCCAGTTTGGCCAAAAATTGTAAACCACTATTATGGGATCACCCATTTATTTATTTATTTTTAAGTATGTAGTCCTTATTATAAACTTCCCAAAAAGTATAATTTTAAACAAATTTTATTTTATTATTATATTTATTTTGTATTTCTTGTGAATGTAGGTTTTTCATTCAAAATCAAGCTCTTTGTTCTGCACATGTGGAAAAATAGTGTGTTATCATTTTTTTTTGAAAAATATGAGTGCAACAAATATTGAAGTCCTTGATGCAACAAAAAAATAAATTTTTTGATACATACAAAAAATGTTATGCATTATACGGTCCACCTATGCCTGAATTGTAATTGGTTTGACTTTGAAACTTGATTAAGGAAAAAATATTCAATATTTAAAATGCTACGAAATTAGTTGGAAGCACTAGATATCGTAGTTACAAATCTAAATTTGAAAAAATTAGAAATTTATCCTTCATGAAAAAAAAGTTATGTGTTATACGGTGAGCGTCACTCCTTAAAAATGTTGTTTATTGAAAAAAACTAGTTTTCCAAGAGATGGAAAAAGAAGTGCAATATAATTTCAAAAATTTTGAAAAAAAAAATATTTAGAATCTACAGACAAAATGTTACAAATCACTAGTTTGCATCATGTTCAAATTCTTCATGATTTAGCCGTTATAGTTTGAGTAGTTTTACACATGTTTCTTTTTCCATGCCTTTATAAGGCACTATTATACATTATGTAATTTATCTCATCTCAATACTACTTATTTTTTTCTAGTGAAATAGCCATGTTTTCTTTTCTCATTTTTTGTGAAGATCTATTTGCAAGTTGTGATCTTGGGCTCGATGGTTGACACCAACATGGTATCAGAACCTTCAACTTGCCCTTTCTTTCACCATTGAGAGTTTTCATCAGAAGAGTTTGAGGTCATTTATTTGCTAGAGATTATTTGGCATTTGAAATTTGAAAATTACCATATTTATTTTTTATTATTCTTCATTTTCCTATTGCTGGCGGATGCATTTGAATATCATTTGTATGATTTGGTGTTGAGGCTACGTTTGCATTTTTGTGGAGCATATTGGGTTTTATTAACCTACCATTTGCTATCACCTATTGTTTACAATTTGTATTTGCTATTGCAAATATTGATTAATTGGATGAATCGATTCTGGCAAAGGGCGAAATGACTATGTAAAAAGCAGTTTCCATTTTTTTGAGGCATACTGTGCATTCTTCTTTTGGCATGAGATTTGCTATTTGGAAGAATGATTTAAAATAGAGTGGTTGTTTCTGTTTTGAAGGCACAATTTGAAGTTGCTTTCTCACAATATAGGAATATTCTAGATTATAGAGATTTGGCATTTAAATCTTCAATCATCAAGCTTGATTTTGTCAAGCAGAAGTGTCAATAGAGGTCGCATGAGTTATCTGCAAGGCAATTTTCTATGAGGAGGATAATTTTTCTATTTAACTGGCATTGATTTGTGAGTTTCTAGTGGTCGTGATTATTTTGTGTAGAGGCACCATTTCATTTTCTTGGAGGGGCGACCTCACTGTGCAAAGGAACAAATTTAAAATTATAGCCACCACTTCATTTTTTTGGAGGTGTTTTCATTGTTGGAGGCATTATTTTAAGTTGGTTGTGATCTATGTTTGGGGTGCAAGGTAAATTCTTATTAGCCTTTTGACATGCCATGTATTATTTCTTAAGCATTGAGTTTTCTATCTATTTCAGAGCCTTTTGCATTTAATTTAGTTGAAGACATTGATTTGGAATCTTATTGAAGTGCCTGAATACTTGAACAAAGACCCACATTTTTTAGTGCAAAGGTTGATTTTCATTGTTGGTAGTAATTATTTTGAAGCGGTGGCATTATAATTTTAGTTTGTGAGGTGTAATCTTAACTACAGGGAAAACTAACATTTTGAAAGAGCCATTCTTTTATGCACTCAAACGTTTGAAACCTATTGTGATTTGCATTGGAGGCACGATTTTGCATTGGAGACCCGTGAATGGAGGTGTGGGAGCCATGATTTGATCAGGTTGTTGTTCCTATATTTGGAGGCTCGATTTGAATATCTACTGTGAATGGGCAAAAATACGTGTTAGAAAATGAGCAGCAAACAAAAGAGTGCAACCAACAAATATAAACACCCTACACCTCAAGATTGGGCAGATGATTAACTTAACAAAACAAAATGGAACATTTTACCTTATTGAGTTGTCCTTTAGTTGGCCCTTCGATCTTTGATGTAGTGTATGCTCCTTTGATGGTAAGAGATGCAAGTGTGGAATGCAAGAGCAATTGAAAATAGGTGATAATGGATGCAAATGCAAGTATTTGGCTAAGTATGGCTCAAGAAAAAAATTGGCAAGAGTTTGGCTATCATAATGATCTTCTTCCAAAATGAGAGAAAAGAGGGGGTATTTATAGAGAAATTTGAATTCTCTAGGGAAATGGACGGTTGAGATTAAACCAATAAGGCCAAGATGTAGGGCTATGGTGAGTTGAGAACTCACAAGCCCTCACATCTTGACATGTGGCATGTGAAGTGGCTTGAAAAATATAATGTGTAAATCAGTTGGAAGGAGAGTATATGACATGGAGGTACTACATAGTACCTTGGGATTAGGACAAGATCTCCTCATAAAGAAGGTCCTTGTCCCCATGTGGGTGAGAGTACATGTGAGAAATTAAAAATTTCTCAAATATCCACATGGGAATAAGAGAAAGAATTTAAAATTCTTTAGAATGCATTGGGGGATTAAATTAAAAATTCACATGGGAAATGGAGTGCCTTCTCCAAAAGGAGAAATCATTTAATAAGGTTGACTTAGGACACATTCCATAAATGACATGGAGATTAGGTTGAGCTAATTAAGTGATTAAGGTTGTGCAAGTACATGATTAGACAAATTAATGACAAATTAGAGGCAAGTGGGAAATTATGGAGGATGTGACCCTAATGATGATTAGGGGTGTGCACATATTAACCATAAGTTAATTATTATTAGAAGAGGGTTAGATGGTTAAGAGGGATTATATACCAACTTGCAAAAGTTGGAGGATGTGACAATGAGAGAGCAAGTGATGAATTAAAAATAAATTTAAAATTCCAAGAGGTAATATGACTAAATTAAATAAAGTGATATATTTATTTAATTTAGAGAGGAAAGAGGGGGAAAGTATTTATTAAATTAAATACTTTGGAAACCTTATGTAGGACACAAAATATTAATTAAATGAATGATTTAATTAATACCGACAAAGAGGATGAAGTAAATGAGCAAAGGGATGAATAAGGAGACGTCTTTGACCATATGGAAGTGGTCAAATTTAGATGTCTACATTTTTCCCCTCTTTGAAACACTATTAGGATAATAGGGGTTCGAAGAAAATAAAATACAGATGGCTCTATAGAGGAAGCGACCAGAAAAGAGATGCCCCAACATGAGAGAGTTTGTATGAGCTGCCCGGACGAAGGGGAATTAAAGGGGATGCCCCAGTCTCACAAGAGAAGGTTTATGGCAGAAGATTGGGAGAGAATGGTAGGGTATGCCCCCTCGAGAAGGCGGATGGGGAAGGAAAATGGGCCTTGAACAACTTCTCGAAAGTAAGGAGCGGTATATGTCGTTGGAAAGAGCACGAAAAATCAAGAGGACTGGCTTTTGAATGGAGTCAAACAGGTATACGATGTGCAAATGGTGGCCCTGGGAATATAAAGGGTGAAGGAATTAGTTTGGGGAAAAAAAAAAGCTAAATAAAAGGAAAAATTCCCTTTATTTAAAAAGGGGGAAAAAAGAGGGAAAAGGGGTATAAAAGACAATTCTAAAAATTACCCCTCCTCATTTGGAAAACTATCAAGTCAGGAGAGGGGGAAAATGAGAGGGCAAGAGTGAAAGTGCATGATGCCGGAGTACGATAGTGACATCATCCACCGGGGGGGCGAGAGACAATGATTCTTCAGCGAGTGTGTCATGCCACGCCAGGTTAGCTCCAAACCCAACTTTGTGATTTTTATCATTTCAGTTAAGCTTTTAAAAACTTTGAAAATATGGGTTTTATTAGGGAGGGAGGGAGAAAATGGGTAGAAGGAATAAAAGGAATGGGATTTTATGCTCAGTTGGGGAGGAAAATTTAGTCAGGTATGCCTCAAAAGAGGGTTAAGTAGTGGGTCCCCAAAAAAAAAAGAAAGAGGAGGGGGGAAATTTTGCTCAGGTCTTGTGGAGGAGCGGATCCATCCGCGCTCAGGCAGGTCCTCCCACAGACGGGGGCGGGTCTGCCTGTGCTCAGGCGAGTCAGCCCACAGATGGGGGCAGGTCCGCTCGTGCCTGGGCGGGTCCGCCCATGCCTGGGTGGGTCCACCCACCCGACCCGGGGACCTACCAAGGAGCTCGACCGAGTTCGCTCACAGCCGAGCAAGTCTGTTCGGATGCTTGGGCAGATTTTCTCACAGCTAGGTAGATCCGCCTGCAGCCGGGTGGGAGCCCGCCTTGGAGCTTGGGTGAATTCGCCCAAGCTGGGGTAGCTCCACCCTCCGTTGGGCAGGAGCCCACCTGAGCCGGGGCGGCTCTGCCCTCCATGCGGGCGAGAGCTTGCTTGGGGACCCGGGCAGGTCCACCCACTGACCAGGGTGGGTCCGCTTGAGCTGGAGCAGGTCCGCCCAGGCCAGGGTGGGTCCACCCGGGGACCTAGGCGAGTCTGCCCATGGACAAGGGTGTGTCTGCCCGAGCTGGGGCGGGTCCACCCAAGCCAAGGCGGATCCACTCGCAGGCCTAAGCGAGTCCGCCCATACTCAAGGCAGGGTCATTTGAGGTCTCGGGCGAAGCTAGGGGCTTGGTTGGAGATCCGAGAGGACCATCAAAAGGGGAAATATGAAAAGGAGAGGGAAAAAGGGAGGAAAGAGAAAGGACATGGACGAGAAATCCTGGGACCGGGGAAAAAAGGGGAAGCAAAATGATGTAAAAGTAAAGGAGAAAATGGCATAGTGGTCACATCATGGATGCAGGATGTTGAGAGTTTGCGAATGCGAGAGAGACGGTATGAGGTACTGAGGAGATGCATAGTGGTGATGACGGGCGCAGATCATCAGGTGTTAGTAGAAGCAAGACTGTTCCACATGCTATCCTATCTGACGATTAAGGCCCACAGGGCCATGCTGAAAGCATTGATAGAGCATTGGGACTCAGCGACATCGACATTTCATTTACCGACTAGGGAGATGATGATGACTCTAGAGGATGTGTGGCAGATTTTGAGGCTCCACATAATAATGCTTACGGTTAGCGAGTGTCGGGTAGAGGGGAGGCACTGGAGGAGTTTGTGCAGGTTGTGTTTGGCGATGACAAACTACTAATTCAGTGATAGTAGCTAGACGTGGACAAATGCTTGTCTTGCAGGGTACCGACATTGTCGTTGTACCTAGCGGGGATGATTAGCGAGATATTATTGCTAGACCAAAGTGGTCGATTCTTGCATCTTAGGTTTTTTGAGGTGATCTGTTACATTATCAAGGGCCGAGAGGGTCAGCTTGTTTGGGGGACATGTATGCTGGCACACCTGTACAGGGATATGAATGTGATATGCTATTGAAAGGTGTTGAGTGTGACACATATCACACTACTACAGGTGTGGGCCTAGAAGCACATCAGGGTGACCAAGTTGATTGTGTTGAGAGCAAGAGAGCAGGATGATAGAGCAGTCATAGCCTAGGGATGGGGGACAGAGGCGAGAGCGATACTGCGATATCGGGATGTTAGAGATGTGGATGTGTGGAGGAGATGACTTGATGATGTGTAGGTGGAGATGATAGTATGTCGTTTGTATATGTTGTGGCAATTTAGGGACTGGAGGGATGAGGAGGCACACATGGGTTACTTCTTTACCCAATGTTATATTATTGGGAAATGTTTGTGTATAGTGGAGTTGCACAGATCCAATTGAGTGACGAGGTAGTTTTTAGTGAGGCAGGATATTCCCGTGGGGCGAGTGATGTTTTGACGATTGACACAAGAGCAACCATGGGGGGATGAGTTGGATCTGGATGCAGTGTGGGAGGAGTTGGAGGCACTACAGTTTGTGCCATACCCAGGAAAACGGGAGGGGCTGAGAGATGTAGGGATGAGAGATCGATATGGTCAGTGGTTTAGGTGATATCCGCCTCCACGGATTACACCACCAGTGGCAATTGAGGGGGCAGTAGGTTTCGAGTTAGAGGATGAGAGACAACTAAGGGTGGAGAAAGAGGGACAAGGTCCACGAGGACCATGGAGAGGAGGATGATGGAGAGGAGGAAAGGAGGTGGTCAAAGCAGCAAACGAGCCAGTGAGGGTAGGTAGGAGGAGGAGACAATGACGTAGAGCCCGAGGAGGGGATGGAGTAGAGGAGGGAGAGGATGAGGCCAGGGTTGCAGTGCAACAAGAGAGGGGACCAGAGGCCTAGAGAGAGAGGAGGCAGGTGGCACGTCCATCCCCAGGAGTTTGGCAACATGATAGATAGGAGGAGGCCGAGGCTAGTGGAGAGCAGGAGGGATAAGAGGCAGAGGTAGCCACAGGAGGGTAGCAGCGACAGAGGCAGGAGGAGATCGAGGCCAATGGAGAGTAGGTACGGGGAGCCCCTATGGTGATTGATGTGGATGAGATGGAGGCGTCGACATAGAGTGAGGGGTATGAGCCACAGGAGATGGACATTGATGTAGAGGTACATGACATTCCACCACTATTAGCAACACCACCGAGAGGAGAGGATCCAACAGTGGTATTGAGAGGGACCCTGGAGAGACTGTGACTTAGTGAGTAGCGATTATGACAGGCAGATGTGAAGCAGATCAGATTAGAGGCAAAGATGAGTGAGCTACAACCACGATTCATCCAGAGTGAGAGAGACTACTTAGATCTAGCCACGATGGTGACAGAGGTGGAGAGGAGATTGTTAAGAGAGAGGGATGAGGCACGAGATGAGGTGGTTGACCTGTAGGTGGAGGTAGAGAGGTTGCGAGCAGAGGTGGCTAGGGAGCATGAGGAGGGGGTGCAGTGAGATGGGAGAGAGACCTTTTGGTGGAGGAGGCGGTGATACGATAGGCTGTTGGAGGAGGGACAGGGCTAGAGCCGACAGAGATTGGAGTAGGGACTGTTAGTGTAATTAATATTTAATTACGCTTGCATAAGTTTACTTAGGCATTATTTATTTCCTAGGTTATAGGATCTTATCTTTATCTTTCGAGCTATCTTGTTGCTCAAGATAAGATTAGGTTTAGGCATCTTTGCTTTTATAAAGCAAATTATCTCTTGTAATTAATTGTCTTTTCGAATATATCAAAATTGCATGTTTTTATGCAATCTCTGCTTTTTCATTTTTTCTCCTTTGTAGAAGGTATTTTCTGGTTTGCAATCAGATCTTGGCTATTCTAACATGGTATCAGAGCCTCGATTCGCAGCCCCTTCTCAACATTTTTGGAGGATTTCATTGCAGAGCTTGTTCGGAGTCCCTCGAGGGTTTCAATCCTTGAGTACATTTATGCAGCATCTTGGATCAGATCAGGGTTTTCCGTTGGATTCAGAGCGCTAGAAAAAGTCAGAAATGGCTTTCGTTTTATTCATTTTCATCACCGATTGCCAGATCTGCGAGGGTTGTAAGATCGGTGATTTATTAGTTAGATCTGGGGGTCGCCTGATTTTTGAAGCACTTTGGGCCCAAACGGACCTCGCCATTGGATTCGCAGCGCCCAAAAACCCCCATTTTCATATAAAGCATGTCCGATTTGGACACTGTCGACCGGAGAAGCAAAATTTTTTTACCCGAGGGCCGTACGGCCCCCAGGCACTGTTCCCGAGGCACAGATTTCGAGAAAATTTCAAAAAATTCATTAAAAAATCAAAAACACGGAGGAAGTCTGGCACCGCCCGTTCAAATGGGTTGGGCCACCCGGCGGCCACCGGGCGGCCACCAGGCGGCCGCTGGTGCACCACCGCCGCCGGTGACCTCCCCCTGCAGCGCCACCCGCTTCGCATCAGCCCCCAAGGGCTTATCGCTGCCAGCCTACGGTCGTATTGGGGACCGGTAGTCTCCGGAGCAGCCCCTGTCGGCCTCTTAGCCCCTGCCGATGGTCACAGATGTGACCAAGAGCTCCGCCGAAGGACCCAGCTGCCAGCCCCCTGGTCCACCCAGGCGACCAGGGGCTTTAATTTTTTAGCCCCTGAGGGCTGCAGAAGGGCATATTGGGCAGTTTTTGAGCAGTTTCGCGGAAACAAGCATAATTTTCACATACGGTGTCATTTTTTTGCAAACGAGATATCGACGGAAAACTGTTTCCGAGCTCTACGCATTGGTGCTGGTGATATTTTCTAGTTTTTCATTTTTGATGTTTTTTTCTGTCTCGGAAGTCAGATATTGTCATTTTCACTCCGCGACCCATATCTTTTGACTCGCTTATCTGATTTTCGCAATTTTTGCGGCGTTGGAAAGCTTGTTTCGGCCTCTATGTAGATCTGAGGTCATTTCCAGAAAATGTGTAACTTTTTTTAGGCATGCATTCATTTTTGTTTCGTGCTCTAGGTTTGCATTTTCACATATGTTTCTGTAGTTTTGCATTATCTCCTTATGCAATCATTGGGTATTGTAATAAACGAACTGATATAAAGTTCCATTAAGGGGGGTTCTTGCATCCATATTTCATTTTGTTTTGATGGCAACTCGTATGGGTTATCTGGTCTCTTAGTTTCTTTTGGCCACATTTCTTGTCTTGCTTGACACATGTCAGATTCATTGGTTCACACTTCAGATTGAGAGCCTATGGTTAATGATCCACATTGGATCCATCTCAATTTGAGGGCCATTTTTTTGTGGTTATTGTTCCAGAGTCTATTTTTGGTACTCCTTCCCATGGAAGAGTTTCAGTCACAGTTTGGCATCGGCATCGAGATACACAACTTCCAGATTTTGTCATCATTATGGGTCCATTCATCTACTGTTGCTTACAGATTCCAGAGTTGATCCAGTTTGGAGTTTTCGAGTGTTCCGTGGCATCGGGTCTTTTGTTGCTTTAATCATGATTCCTTGAGTCAATCAGTGACTCTCATCCGGTTTCAGTAGTATACAGAAGAATATTTCCTTGCTTGCCTATATCAAGTTCCAGTTACTCTACAGAGTTCTTCCAGTGATTCTTCGCAGCAGTCATCTCATTGAGGGGGGTTTCTCTCTCTTTACATTTGTACATGAGTACCTGATCAGGCCTTGTTGCCGGGACTCATATTTGCACAATAATTTACTTCTCCCTAAGTTGCACTTATGGGGGGGTGTTAGTGTAATTAATATTTAATTACGCTTGCATAAGTTTACTTAGGCATTATTTATTTCCTAGGTTATAGGATCTTATCTTTATCTTTCGAGCTATCTTGTTGCTCAAGATAAGATTAGGTTTAGGAATCTTTGCTTTTATAAAGCAAATTATCTCTTGTAATTAATTGTCTTTTCGAATATATCAAAATTGCATGTTTTTATGCAATCTCTGCTTTTTCATTTTTTCTCCTTTGTAGAAGGCATTTTCTGGTTTGCAATCAGATCTTGGCTATTCTAATAGGGACTACAAGAGATATAGAGGGTTTGCGAGGAAAATTAGAGCAGTTATGGAGAGAGAGAGTAGATCTACAATGAGAGCAAGATGAGCTCAGAGACAGAGTGCACTGTTTAGAGTAGACAGTTGGAGATATGGGATTGATGTAGCAGAGAGGAGGAGATGAGGGTACAAATACACATGTTGCAGACAGAGAGAGATGTGGCACAGGAATAGGTACAAGTCATAGAGGCAAAGAGGGATGTGGTACAGGCATGTGCTCAGGTGTTATAGAGTGAGAGGCAGGTAGCAGAGGCAAAGGTCTAGTCTCTTCAGAGAGAGTGATGCAGTGGTGTCGCAGGTATTAGGTCTTTGGCAAGAACGAGATGCAACCGAGTTGATACTTCAGGGACTTCAGAGGGACAAGGATGCAATGGAGGCTCAGGCATAGGCCACACATAGGGAGAGAGATTTTGTAGAGGTACATATGCAGATGTTGCAGAGTGAGCGGGACATAGCACAGGCTCAATTGCAACAGCGCATGGTGAGGGGGGTGAGTTAGGGGCAAAGGTATAGGGGTTACATGCACAGTTACAGGCTATACAGGTGGAGAGGGATAGGGCCACAGAGTAGGTATAATAGCTGATATTAGCACATGAGGCCTAGGGATAGGAGAAGAGAGATGTTAATGGAGATCGAGATAGGTATAGGAATGAGCGGAATGCCGCGAGTCATCAGGCTGGGCAGAGAGATGATTATATGCAGGAGGTGAGTTACTAGAGGTGTGTACATGAGCATGTCATTCCAGATCCGACGCAGCACACATCGCGCTATATCATACAGGTACCTCAAATGCCAGTACCATCTTAGTCATTAGTGAAACGTACTAGAGGGTATAGTGACTATCGACAGACTCCATCTACTTACGGTGGTTACAAGGGGACTCTTGGACCCGTGAGCATCTGGGGAATCCTACACACAGAGGGCAGTGCCTGAATCTCCCAGAGATCAGACATGGGCAGCTCATAGTAGAGCAGTTAGAGAGCAAATGACATGATACAAGTTTTTTGACAGGTACAGGATGGAGGTTTAGTGTTTATTGGTAGAGATCAGAGGTGATCTACATCTCTAGATTTTGTACCTTATTTGATGATATATGATGGATATGTAGTGGATTATGCTTGAGATATTATGATGAGATGTACATTGTATTATTTTGATGATGATATGCGATAGCCCTTATTGACACTATGCATTATGTTTTTTGTGATGGATGATTCAGTTTATGTATGCATATATATGAGATATCTCATGCTTATGTGGATGGATGATTTGGTTTATGTATGCATATGTATATGATATTTCATGCTTATGTGGATGGATGATTTGGTTTATATATGCACATGTATATGATATTTCATGCTTATGTGGATGGATGATTATGCATGTATTTTAATGTTAATAATGCTATATGATATGAATATTTGGTATGAAATGTAATTAGGATGTATCCAACAATATGTTTTTGAGGTGGTAATGCATGTATTATGTGAATGTTAATACGGAAATCATGTATGGGTTAAATGAAACTATGGTGCTTAATCTAATTAGTCTATGAACTATGAAATATGTTGAATCTATAATGTAACATGAAATATGAATGAAAGATGAGTTCCTATAATATAAACCTAAGTGTCAATAAAGACTTGCATGGGAATGCAGATAGGCAATAGGTGTACTATGGGTGTGATACCTCACCTGTCAAAAAAACATTAGTACCCTTAGAGGAAAACCAAGAGGGAAAAGAGTCAAATTTTTTGCACAACCTAAATCACAAGTCATGGATTATGAACCAAGCTGAATGAAGGGTGCATGTAATGAAATGAAATGTAGTCAAGAATGCAATTTTCCATCTTCGAAGCATTGATTTTTGCTATAGCATAAGATACCAAATACCTTGATATGTAAGACCGAGGCAAGTTGGCATCCAATGCATGAAACAAACACAACAAAAAAAAAGGCTAAGCCGACACCCCAAGGTCGCGATGACCTTGGTCGGGCCAGGTATTGGGATAACTACAAAAACACAAGGATTCCCCAGCGTAACACAAGACCTCATGGATCTTGGTGGGTACTACATGGGACAACCAAGAAGACAACAACAAAGAAAAGATCAAGATGCGCCCCTATGTTGATGAGTCAAAGCACACTATGATATGATGGATCAAGGCGACCATGACAAGTGATGATAGGGAGCTCAAATGATAAAAAAAATCCAAAAGCATTAAAAGATCACAATCAATTTCAAACGTCCTTTGCCATAGGATCAAGGGGATGGATAGGATTGATGTGGTCTACCAGGAAGGATGCATCCTGTTAAGACCGATGATGGATACTAAACTAGAATGACCTAGTTGATGCAATATGTTTCTCGTTAACTAGATCTCCTAACACTAGGGGATTTTTTTTGTGAAGAATGAGCCAGACAAGGACACAGACTGACACACCCTATAGACCTAGCGGCTTGAGGGCTAATCAAAGATTAGCCTTGCCTACGTGAAAGCGCAAATCCCTCGTAGTTCAAGAAAAAACCATGGATAAAGTGGAAAGAGGACGATGAAGGCAGATGATGGACGACCAACATGGGATGGTCAGAATACCCTGGGGGCAGATCAAATAATCAACCTTGCCTACATGACAGTGTAGGGGCAATGTAGTTCGACTAAGAACGCGACAGAATGAGATCTAGATGGAGACCGACACGATGGGAGGGCTATATGAAGACACAAACCGACCAACGATTAGATGAATGACATAAGCTCAGAGTGGGATGTTGAAAAGCTTAGGATGAGGGATAGTCAAGATGGATCATCCAATAATTAATCAAGAGATATACGAAGTGGCCGATGATGGAATGGGTGAGGATGATAGGGGGGATGAAAGCATAAAATAACTAAGATGCCAGGTAGATAATGATTAAGCCCTCTATAGATGACGCTTGGTACCATGTTTTCACCACCTGTACTTATCCAAGGGGCCACCAAAAGGTGGTTTTCACCATAGGATGAATATATTTCTCTTTACTATTTTTCATTTTTTTTATTTTTTTCATTTTTTTAAGATTTTTTTAGTTTTTTTGGTTTTTTTGATAGGTGGGGTTACCAAGGGGACTTATGTGTAGAACCTCTTTAAATGCATGATATTGATAGGTTCTTCGAGGGGCTCTCCTTCAAGGGTAGCAAGTTTGTATGCCCTAGATCCATATTTAGCAGTTATGATATAGGAACCCAACCAGTTTGCCTCAAATTTTCCTTTTATCACGGTCCTGCTGGGTATGATGGTTCTCTTTAAGGACAAGATCGCCAACCTAGAACTGTCGAGGACGAACCTTCTTATTGTAGTTACGCTTGAGGTGGTTTTGGCATGCTTGTAGATGATCATAGGCTTTGATTTTTCTTTCATCAATTAACTCTAGCTGTGCAAGCCGTGCAACACGAGCATCCTCCTCGCCGATAAGGTTCTTTAGAGAAATCCTCAGTGATGCGAGCTCAACTTCAATTGGAAAGATCGCTTCGGCACCATACACTAAAGAATAGGGGGTGGTTCATGTAGGAGTGTGTATGGAGGTATGATATGCCCAGAGGGCGGGATGAATATGGAGGTGCCAATCTCAACCAGTTTTATTTACAACCTTTTTGAGGATGCGGATAAGGGTCTTGTTGGTCGCTTCTACCTGACCATTACCCTAGGGGTAATTAGGTGTTGACCAATGATGCTGGATATGAAAGGTGTCGCAGAGGTGTTCCACGGCCTGGTTTTTAAAAGGTCTTCCATTATCAGAGAGGATGGTGGATGGAATACCATATCTGCAGAGAATATGGTAAAGGATGAATTTTGAAATTTGAGTAGGTAGGGTGATATGTGAGAGTGGCATTGCTTCCACCCACATGGTGAAGTACTCAGTGGCAATAATTATGAATGTATGGCCGTTGGAAGATGGTGGGTAAATCTTGCCAATCAAGTTGAAACCCCATTGAGAGAAGGGCTATGGTGCTAGGAGGGGCTGAAGGTCCTATGCTGAAGCATGAATCCAATCTGCATGTTGGTGGTAGAGAAGGAATTCTTCACGAACTAACAAGCATCATGCTCTAATGTAGGCCAATAATATCCAGCTTAGAGAATCCTTTCGGAGAAAGCCATACCATTTGAATGAGTCCCCCAAACACCACTATGTACCTTTGTTAGTGCAGTATGGGATTCAGTCTCATTTAGACATCTAAGGAGGATTCCATCATACCCACGATGATAAAGCGTATCACCGACAATAATGTATTGAGAAGAGCGGTGAATGAAGGATTCACATTGATTGCATGTAAGATCTAGGGGGAGAATGATAGGTATATATGTCTTGGTACCATAGGGAAGTGGGACCCACAATGTCGCACACCATGTCAATCTCAGGGATATCATACACTAGGATTAAAAGTTGTTCCACAAGGAACTCACACTCTGTTCAATCTTTAGACATGTCAATCAGGGAGCCAATAGTAGCCATTGCATCAGCTGCTTTGTTCTGTGCTCTAGGAATTTGGTCAGATTGTATGAAGGTGAAATATTTCTTGAAATCATCCACCATGCGTTTATAGGGTAATAGTTTGTCATCTTTTGTTAGGAATTCATAATTAACCTACTTAATGACCAACAATGAATCACCAAAGACCCTCAAGTGAGTTATGTGCCATTGCTATGCAATTCATAGGCCCATGAGGAGAGCTTCGTACTCAACTATGTTGTTGGTATACGGGAATGTTATTCTGAATGATTTTGGAATGTAATCACCTTGAGGAGTAACCAACAGAATTCCCGCGCCTGACCCATTATGAGTATATGATCCGTCAAAATACAATATCCAAACAGATGCTTCTATAACTATGAAAACTTCATCTAGAAATTTAGTGACTAGAGGGTAAGCATCCACTAATGGTGCCTCAACCAATTGATCAACTATGACTTGTCCCTTTATGGATTTGCGATCCACATACTCTATGTCAAATTCACTTAGGAGCATGACCCACCTAGCCATGCGACCAGTTAGAGTGGTTATGGATAACAAATACTTTAGTAGATTGACTTTTTCTATTAACTTGACTGGATGGATGAGCATGTAATGTTAGAGTTTCTTTGTGTTGAAGACTACTGCAGGGCAGGCTTTTTCCATGGGAGAGTAGTTTAATTCATAGCTGACCAATCTCTGACTGATGTAGTAGATTTCTCTTTCTTTTGACGATTCATCATGTTGTGCCAACAATGCCCCTAGTGTGACTGAAGTGGCAGAGATGTAAAGTAGGAGGGGTTTCCCTAGAATAGGTGGCATCAAAATCAGTGGATGAGCTAAGTATTCCTTGATCTTATTGAAATCTGTCTGACACTGTCGGTTCCATCAGAAGGTGGAGTCTTTTTTCAGAAGATGGGTGAATAACTGACACTTATCTACAAGATGGGCTATGAATCAATGGATGTATTGCATCTTCCCTTGGAGACTTCTTAATTGTTTTAGATTGCACAGGGGTGGCATGTCCAGAATAGCTTTCACCTTGGGGGGATCAACCTCAATACTCGTTCGAGAGACTATGAAACCCAACAATTTTCTTGATGTGACACCAAAGACACATTTTTTTATTATTTAGTCATAGCTTGTAATGTTCTAACCGCTCGAAGATCTTTTTCAGGATGATAGGATGCTCTGCTCGGGTTATGGATTTTCCTAGCAAGTCATCAACATAATCCTCCATGATAATATGGATGAGGTCATACAAGATGATAGTCATTGCCCTCTGATATGTCACCCCCGCATTCTTGAGACCAAAGGGCATAACATTGTAACAAAAGGCACCCCAAGGTGTCGTAAAATTAGTCTTGTGTTGGTCTTCACGTGCAATTCAGATCTGATTGTAACTAGAGAAACCATCCATAAGGGATAACATATCATGTCCCGTAGTCAGTTTTACCAGTATGTCAATATTGGGCAGTGAAAAGTCATCTTTTGGATAGGCTTTGTTAATGTCCCAGAAGTCAGTACAAATCAGAATGTCTCCATTTGGTTTGGAAACATGTACTATGTTGGAGATCCACTCAGAGTAGTCAATGGGTCTGATAAAAATGGCATCCAGTAGTTTCTCCAATTCTTTCTTGACTAATAATGCTACATGTGGATGCATTTTTTGGAGCTTCTATTTGACAGGCTTGACATCTAGGCGAACATCTAGATGATGAACTACTAAAGCAGGGTCTAAGCCTGGGATGTCCGATTATGACCAAGCAAAGTTAATGATACCATCTTAGAGTAGCTAAAAAATGACTAAATATTCTTGCTCTGATAAAGATTTGGCCACATAGGTGATCTTAAGGTTTTCTATAGTACCCAGATTAACTTCTTGAGTTTCTTCAATTAGGATGGATGACCTTGTGGATAATTGAGTTCCCATAAGGGCAAGATGAACATCTCCATCCTCCAGCGCCTCTTCGAGGTTTTTTGCTATCGGATGCATCATTTATTTTTACTTTTTCTAGGTGAGGAAGTGCCTCAGGGAGGTTTTCAGTAGATGATCGTTTTTTATTTTTCTTGTTTTTATTTTTGCGACTGGAGCATTCATGCTCCCCCAATCCCATGAGGTTGACATATGTATCCAAGGAGACATTGACAGGTGTGTAGTCACGTACGTTTCAATCAATAAGTTTTGGATGGCGATGGGATAGGCTAATGGTAAAGACGGATAAGCAATCAAACATGGATGACAGATCCATGTGATCAACATCATCATACACACGTATGATAGATTCCTCCTCGGGTATGTCTTCCAAGAGACCATTGTCCACAGTAACACTATTGGAAGTATTAGATGATGTTGTAGGGCCTTTCTGCTTTTTGTCATATCTGAGGCCTATATTCCTTGGTAGCTTTGACACATCAATAGGTTGCAACTGTCCCTTCTCTTCCTTACCTAGGCACCTACCTTGGTAGTTATACTTTTCTGTGAACTTAGTTGACTAAGGGTATACTTCTTGAAAATATTCCTTTAGAGATGGATCAAGTTGGGGTTCTTCACGGTATACCCACTGACTGATATCTTCTTCTGGTGCATCTGTCTTTATACTAGGAGACCAGAAAGTGGTGGTGGGGATGTTTTTAACACTAAAGGTGATGGTCTTGTCTTCTTTTGGAGTAGCCTGTGAAGGTTGGCCATACATGTGTGGCGATGGTGGCATGGTTGCCATATTTAGGGCTGTATTTATTTCATACTCACCACACCCCTTGTCAATGATCTGGACTTTGGCACGACTACAGGATTGGTGGCGGGAGATGGAGTGGCTATCATGGTGGATGGTGGATTCGAGGATGATGATTGAGATGCCCCCATTTCAACCCCAGGACAATAATGTAAATGGGGAAATGATGCTTCTAGAGTGCAACAATATTCAAATGGTTGTGTGTCGGCATAAATGGTGATCTCTTGTCCATTAACCAAGAATTTCAGGCATTGATGGTATGTGGAGGGGAGGGCTTGCATGACATGGAGCCATGGGAGGCTAGGGAGGAGATTATATGGTAAGTCCAGATCAAGGAAATGACAAGTAGTATACTAAACTACATGTCCAACCCGAATAGGAAGACTGATAATCCTTTCAAAATTTCTTTTCGCATTATCATAAGACTTGATCATGATGATTTGATTACTCAAATCTACTTGAGTATACCCCACCCATTTTATGAATTTCAGAGTGCATAGATTGAGGGAAGAGCCATTATCTACTAGGACCCTTTTTATTTTATGACGGGCAACCAGGACTTCAATGTGCAAGGGACAGTTGTGATTGGCATCAATATTTGGCATATCGTTTTGACTGAAGTGTAGCTAGTAAGATAAAGCTAGGTGTCCCACTAAAGCTTGGAATCATGTGGAATCGATGTGATTAGGTACATGGGTTTCCTGTAAGGCTCTATTGGGAATTTGTTGATGTACGGGAGAAGACTTAAGTAGATCCAAGATTGAGATCTGAGCAGGGGTCTTTCCTAAATGATCAAGAATGTTGTACTGTGAATTTATAGGATTTGATTGAGCAGATGTGGAGGCTGCTGGGATAGTAATGCGGGATCGTTGTGTAGTGACAACACATTGGGGATCTTTGGCTTTAACATGTATCATAGACACACGACCTGGTTCTGCCTGCTCAATGTAATGGACAATGCCATCATAATTGAGGGGTACATTTTTATAACTTATATTATTTGTGTTGTTGTCTTGGGAATTGTTTTTGGAGGTGCTTGTGCCTTGATTATGGTTAGGGAAGGCATTTTGGTATATCTGCAATTGAGCATTAGATGACGAAGCTTGACTGGTGTCGACTTTGATGTCTCCTCGATCGATAAGATCTTGGACATAGTTTTTGAGACCTTGACACTTATTCAGAGTGTGTCCTTTAATTTTATGGAATTCATAATAATCATTCTCCCTAAACCAAGCAGGTTTGGGCTTGGATTTTTCAAGTGGTTTGGTGACAGGGTATGTGATCAAATAGTTGACCTATAACAACTTATTGAAGACAACACTCAAGGGTTCTCCTAATTGAGTATACTAGCATTTGTCATTCCCTTGACAGTTCTAGTTTGATTGTTGAGGAGGAAGAGATGCCCCCTGTGGCATAGATATGGCATTAGGAACATATGGTTGTTGTCTCTGGGATGTATTGGCCACCTGAACATGTTTAGTGTCAATTACACCATCATTTACTGCATTCTTGTTCTTGTTCCAAAAGTGAGACTTATCACCAGATGGACTTTCTCTGTCATGGTTGTGTATCTTGATGTGCCCTTTGGCAATAAGGGTGGGTGCATTCAAGGATGGGTCCTTTTTCCACTATCTCAGTGAAAGTGGTGACACAATGTAGCCTAAAATTATGAGCCATGTCGGGATGAGAGTTCTCCACGAAGAGGGTGACCATGTCTTTCTCTTTGAGATGGGTTTTCATTCATCTTGCTAGTGCACACCACCTCTGAAGGTAGCTAGCAAAGGTTTCACCTTCCCGTTGTTTCTCTTTAAGGAGATCCCAGTTATCAATTTCCATCTCCAAATTGAAGGAGAAGTAAGAAACAATTTTTTCTAAAAGATCTGCAAAGGATTTTATGGACCCTCATTCTAGACCCATGAACCATTCTACGGAATTTCCAATTAGGCTTCATGGAAATAGACGCAAGAGATAGTTGTCATTGTGTATAACTTCCTAACACTGGGAGTAAAATTCTTGTAAGTGGGCCTTAGGATCTTTGTTCCCCTTATATGTATCGAATTTTGGTATTTCAAAGTGTTTAGGGAAGGGGACAATGAGATGGAGGGATTGAATGGATAGGGACATATGTCTTCAAATTTGAACGATTGTTTTCCAGTCCCAGCTTGAAGATCTTTTAGAGTGGTTTAATTTCTAACAGATCTAAGTTGACTAGTGGCGCAAGAGCCAAAGATGGGTTAGATGGATATGGATGATAGGGTGACGAAGAATCTTGCTAATACAGTGTATGAAGGTTGAGGTATATATTTTGATAGTGAAATGATGATATCCCTTGTTAGTATGCTGAGGGATTTTGTTGGTGTTGGGGTTGTTGTTGCGAGATATAGTATGGATTTGTTTAATAAAAATGTGCGGTGGGATGCTGAGGAACGTGAATGTGATGTTGTGGATTGGCTTGCTAGTACTGAATGTACTACTGTGACTTTTGGGAGGCCACATAAGGTGGTTGTTGGTTAGGATAATAATAATGTTGGGGAGGTTGCTGATGTGATGTGAGGTGTTGTGTGGGCCGAGATGGGATGTTGTATTATGATTTGACTTGCGGATTGAGAATGGATGTGAGGAACAAGGATATGGTCTAGGTGGGAGGTTTGGATGGATTGACTTGCAATTGGTGTGGTGGTGGTTGTTGCTGATGAGGCGGCAAAGATAATGTAGAGGTGTTCTACAATAAAGGTTGTTGGGTACCAAAGGGGACATTCGGTTGGGATGTACCTTTTGGTGGTAATGGAGGTGGTATGTTAGATTGGGGAGGCTGTTGAGATGTGTACGAAGGAAATGGTAGGTTTGTGGCCCCAAGAGGTGGAGGCAATGCAGTACAAGGGGTGCCCCCAACATTGAGGGGAGGTTGATTTGAAATGAGTGGTGCTATTAGCATTAATGGCGGCAGTTGCAAAACATTTTGTGGCACGCCATAGGAAAAAGCAATGTTGGGATCAACTACTTGAGGAGCCCCCATGATTGAGATTGCAGGGTGTGGGGGATTGTTAATGTGATATAGAATGGCGTTGTCAAATTCAGGTTGATGCCAACCTTCCACTAGAGGAACATTGGGGACGTACGAACTACCTAGTGCATTTTGTGAGCCTTGGGGTATGTTAGATGCGAGGCTGCCATACTTGGATAGGTCGACACCTGATGGAAGCTTGACACCTTTTCCAATTAAATGGGCCAAGATTTTTTTCCCATGTTTTTCGAGAAGGCGATTTGTCATTTGCACATTGATAAGGTTACTAATGTGTTCCTCAAATGTGAGTTTGGGTTGGTTGACCATGTTCTCATCCTTGGGTGGTGATGTGTTTTGACCATCAATATTGGATTGTGATGATGTACCATTATGAGGATCTCGAGGGATATTTGTACCTTTATTGCGATCTTGTGAGACATTAGCTGTGTTGTTGGGATCTTGAGGGATGTTTGGTTGGGAATGTTGGGCTTGTTGGTCAACCATTTTCCTTGTCTATGACCGGGTCTGAATGGGCATGCAAGATGATAGGATGGACTAGGATGCTAGGATGGTCTTGATGATGAAAGGATTGATTTGATTCGATGATTGATTAGCCAACAAGGATGTGGGTCAACCTGGATTCGATGATATAAGGATTTGATTTTGATTGATGATCGATTAAAATGAATGATAATGACCAGAATCCAAAATCGAGTTCAAGAGTGATCCTTGGTAACACTAGGTGTTGATTAATTGACTAAAGGGTGGATGTATGATAACGACACTGAATCCAACTTGAGATAGAAGTTGATTGATTGGGTTGACAAGGATGACCGACTTAGGATGGATGAAAATCCTAAGTTGGTTGTGATAGATGACGATTAGAGATGAAAACCTAGGACAATTTGGAGAATTGCTTAAATAACGAAGTTTAATGAAATACCAGTGATTCGAAATGTGGAAACGATAACTAGCATGTGGAGAACGACTCAGTGAATGTGGGTTTGAAATGGATAAATGAGGACTCTGAATGAGTGAATGGATGCTCGAACTGAGGGGGTGAACATTTACGATAGCAAATGGACTCTTGAAATGGGTGTATGAAGGTTTAGAAGGGGGAGACAAATGATCAAAACAGAAAAACAGGCACATGAAACAGTGAAACGGGTGTCCCGAATGATGAAACATATGACAAAAATGACTGGTGAAGGGTCAGGTCCACCCTTGGGATAAGTCAGGTCCACCTATGGAGGACAGGTCCGCCTGTGGAGGGAAGTTCCACCTGTCAGAAGGGCTGGTCTGCCTGTCGAACAAAAGTTGGTCAAATTTGGCTAAAACAGGCTAAAAAAGGCTGGTTCAAAGGTCAAGTCCACCCTTGAATGGGTCAAGTCCACCCCTGCAGGTCAAGTCCACCTGTGTAGAGGCTAGGTCCACTTGTTGGGAGGGAAGGTCCACTTGTCAGATAAAAGTTGGTCAAAATTGGGTAAAACAGGCTTAAAAGGGTTGGTTCAAAGGTCAAGTCCCCCACTGGATGGGTCAGGTTTTCCCCTGGAGGTCAGGTCCATCCCTAGAGGTTAGGTCCACCCCTAGAGGTCAGGTCCACCCCTAGATAGGTATAAACTTGACTTTTGAAAAGATGACTATGGCAAAGGACCCAAAACACAAGAAACATCAATCAAAAGGATATGGCTAAACAAAAAATTACTAGTTTTGCACAAAGAAGATAATTCAGACAACACAATCCTAAGATTAGTAGAAACAGGTATGGCTGAAAAAGTCTTCTATTCTAGGATGAACATGGTTGCTAAGGAGCCCTTGATATACAACTGGTACGTGAGGCCCAAACTGTGAACACCAACTCGTTACAAGCATGAGTCGGGAACCTTAGCGAGATACCAGAGGCTTAGACCAACTCTTCACATCATCCCAATGCTATGCCAATTACAACGTGGTTGGATTGAGGTACAAATTTTTCTCTCCCTCCTTTATATACCCCGCTAGTATGCATAGTTGGAATCATCCCTTGGGGTGATAAAATCCCCAAGCAGGTCCCGCTAAGAAAAGGAAAAAGAGGGTGACTCAAAAGGACTTGGTAAGCTACGATTTCTCATCACCCAGGATTGCCAAATGGTGCAAGGGGATTGGATATGTCAAATAGCTTACTAACAAGCACGACAAACAAGATTAATTGACACCCCTAGTTAAACTATGTGCTTAAGTTATGCAAAACAACAAGTAGCGGTTGATAAATAACTAACCGTGCAAGAAAATTTGTTAGTGAATCTTGTCCTTGTTCCTCACCAAATGTTGATTAGATGCTTGCACAGACTCAAGAAAGACATGTTAGGGGGTTAGAAACACTTAAAACAGCCAAAAAGAGTGCGAAAAACAAAAATTTCACCTTCTAAAAAAGTTGTCTAGGTCAGGTTTTCCTGTTTGGATGGCAGGTCTGCCTATCTGTCAAGTTAGGTCCGCCTGTCTGGAGGTTAGGTCCGCCCCTCTATAAAAAGTCTACAAAAATCAGCTTCTAGAGTATGTGGAGGGAAGGTCCGCCCTTCTGTAGCCTGCACCTGCAAAAAATGAAAAAAATAGCAAACGTAAAAAATACAAACCCATTTGTGGATCCCACTAGGCATGTCAGAAATGTGAACGGGAAAAAATACGTGTTAGAAAATGAGTAGCAAACAAAAGAGTGCAAACAAAAAATATAAACACCCTAAACCTCAAGATTGGGCAGATGATTAACTTAACAAAACAAAATGAAAAGTTTTACCTTGTTGAGTTGTCCTTTGGTTGACCCTTCGATCTTTGATGTAGTGTATGCTCCTTTGATGTAAAAAGATGCAAGTGTGGAATGCAAGATGAATGGAAAATATTTGATAATGGATGCAAATAAAAGTATTTGGCTAAGTATGGCTCAAGAGAAAAATTTGCAAGAGCTTGGCTAGCATAATGATGTCCTTCCAAAATGAGAGAAAAGAGGGGGTATTTATAAAGAATTTTGAATTCTCTAGGGAAATGGACTATTGAGATTAAACAAACAAAGCCAAGATGTAGGGCTATGGTGAGTTGAGAACTCACAAGCCCTCACATCTTGACATGTGGCATGTGAAGTGGCTTGAAAAGGATGATGTGTAAATGAGTTGGAAGGAGAGTACATGACATGGAGGTACTACATAGTACATTGGGATTTGGACAGGATTTCTTCATAAAGGAGGTCCTTGTCCCCATGTGGGTGAGATGACATGTGAGGAATTAAAAATTCCTCAAATATCCACATGGGAATAAGAGAAAGAATTTAAAATTCTTTGGAATGCATTGGGGGATTAAAGGTGAATTAAAAATTCACATGGGGAATGGAGTGCCTTCTCCAAAAGGAGAAATCCTTTAATAAGGTTGACTTAGGACACATTCCATAAATGACATGGAGATTAGGTTGAGCTAATTAAGTGATTAAAGTTGTGCAAGTACCTGATTAGACAAATTAATGATAGATTAGAGGCAAGTGGGAAATTATGGAGGATGTTACCCTAATGATGATTAGGGGTGTGCACATCTTAACCATAAATTAATTATGATTAGAAGAGGGTTAGATGGTTAAGAGGGATTAGAGACCAACTTGCAAAAGTTGGAGGATGTGATAATGAGAGAGAAAGTGATGAATTAAAAATAAATTTAAAATTCCAAGAGGTAATATGACTAAATTAAATAAAGTGATATATTTATTTAATTTAGAGAGGAAAGAGCAGGAAAGTATTTATTAAATTAAATACTTTGGAAACCTTATGTAGGATATGAAATATTAATTAAATGAATGATTTCATTAATACCAGCAAAGAGGATGAAGTAGATGAGCAAAGGGATGATTCACGAGACGTCTTTGACCATATGGAAGTGGTCAAATTTAGATGTCTACATCTACAATGTGTTTTTTTGGCTTTGGTGAAACCTTTTTCAAACTTTATATTTTATAAAGTTTTCCCCAAATATTTATTTAGGGTTTTAGGCTACAAGTTTCTTTGAAGTTTTTGGGAATATTTATCCTACATTCTCCAGGTTGTGGAGTCCTTTTGTGTTCATATAAAACTCTTTTCCTTTGATTGTTGTGAGCAAGTCTCATAGGAGGCTATCTTGCTTGTGTGCTTGGTGAGTGATTTGGCATGGGAACCCAGTAAGATGTTTATCTTTTTGCTCATTTTTTTTCAAATTTTCAGCCCTTTTTTGTATTATTGCTTCCTAAAGTATTTTGAGAAGGGGTATGTTCAGGATTATCATGGAAAAAATAGGTCCTTAAGTGGCGAAAAATCAGAGTAAATCAACTTTACGTAAAAAATTGAATAAGTTATCTATATTATTTCAAAAATATGTAAAAATAGAATCTGTAGCAAATTGAATGTAATTTCTAAAATACTAGGTTTATTTAAGAAAAAATCTATTTGGTGAAAATTTGAAATTTCAATGCAGTAGTACTTAAATTTCAGGGAAAAAATAAGTAGGTGTCTATCTGACCACCCTAACCATTATAAAATGATAAATATTTTTTTATAATATTTTAGATATAAGTAGAGGACTCATGTTCCAATGTGATGCATATATTTTTTTTTTCCAAGTAAATAATTAAATATGAATTTTTTATTATAACTTTTAAAAAATATAAAAACTTGTATGTCTAACCACCTTAACTTGGTCAAAACTTCATGGAATTGATTTTTTTTTAATCCTATAGTATGCGAAGCATAGAATGTGACACATGTTTCAAATTCAAAAAATGTGATACCATTTGAAAGCTATAGATATTTTTCAATTAGCCTATCAATAAGGAGTTTAGTCATAATTCAAATAGAAAATGATTAATAATTATTTATTAAATTCAAAGTAAAGCATAATTTATATTGGTGGAAAGCTGAGAATCTCCTTTAGAAACCCTTTTTGTTTCATCAATTGTAGGCTAAAAAAAGTCATTAGCCACATACCGTATTCATACCTATCATATTGCCATGTTTTGGCCCATCATGATCTTGCACATACCTGAAGGCTTCATTTATAGGAGTTGGGAGTTTCTAATTGTTTTTTTAGGTTAATATCTTTATATTCTTGGAGATTTGTCATAGTTCATTATGGGGTTTTCATTTCATCCTATTGTGATTATGTTGAAAAGGGGAAACTATAAAAAATGGAGAGATGGTATCATAAAACATCTCAGATGGCTTCATTTGTTGCCACATTTGTATAATCTTGTTCCCCCTCCTAGTATTGATAGTAAGAAATTTACATGGAATTGTAAAAGGGATCATGTCCTAAGAGTTATTGCATTGCATATTAATGATACCACTTTGAATGCTATTGATCATTTTGAGTGTCCTAATATTCTTTGGACTAAAATTTGGAAGATACATGGAGATCTTGATACTCAGTTATTCCCAGAAGATCTTGTTTCAAATTATCTTGTGCCTCTTAATTTTTTCAGAAAGGATACCCTATGATCATACTACTATGTAGGAGTTTGAAGTTTTGGAATACTTTGAATCTTCAGATGAGGATGATGAGGGTTCTTCAGAAGCTCTTTCTTCTCCATCAGGGATAGTTGATTTACCTTCACCTTCAATGATTCATTGTGTAGAGTCATTGATTAAGGCTTCTATCATTATTTTTTAGCAAGACCATTCATCATGTGTTGATGATTCATTGAGCACGTCTGGTGATTTATTGCAATAGGATTATCATTGACTTCTTGATTGGGATTCTTATTTATCAAACATTGCATCCTTGTTCATGGAATCTCACATTTTTTACTTGGAAGACACATTTGAGGGTATATCCCTTCGTTTTGATGATAGTATCTTCACTGTTGTCACTCTATCTCAGTCTCTAGAGAATGTTCAGAATCAATTTCTAGTGGTACCTTGTTTGTCACCTCTTATTGTGATTGGGCATGTTCCTGATTGGTTTGTAGCATCATCTTCCAAGGTCTTGGAGACACATGAAAAAATTTCAGAGACATCATCATACATCTTTATGCTTTCTTCTTTCAATTCCTATCTAGAATGTGAAGCACACCTACATTTCTACATGTTTCTATTTTTTCCAAAAGGGAGACAAGTTGTTTATCAACATTGAATCATGTTCTTCCTTTAGGAACTTACCATTTTTTTAGGTGATTACACATTGTGGGGGGGATACATAGTCTCTCTCTTTCCTTCTTATTGGGGGGGTCATTGTTTGTATATACATGATGTATGTAGTCCTTGGAGGGTGTTATTGAGTACTCCATCCATGCATCATTTTTGTTTTCTTTTCTTTTGGAGAGGGTTTTTCTTCCCATAGGGTTTTTCACATTTTCTCTGGTTGTGAAAGATTTCTTTTTTGCATTATAAATGGGTACCTCACATGGTTGTGTAGCCAAGACCCATATTGCATTTTCATTCTGCATAATAATCTCCCTAAGTTTTCACTTAAGGGGGGGTGTTAGTGTAGTGATTAATTTTAACTTAGGTTAATCTCTCGGGTGGTTTTTTTCTCATATCAGGTAGTTTTGCATCCATTTCTTTTTTCATGCCTTTATAAGGCACTATTGTACATTGTGTAATTTATCTTTGAGCCAAATATTTTTGGATATGCTGGCTCTCTTACACTTCAAGGGTTTTACACTTAAAAGGATAGAGGTATCCAAAAGTCTTAATGACTCACTCAAGAATATTCCCTTGAGATTCCTATGCAAACATGATTGAAATATGTCTAAGGGGAATGTACTAGATGCAAAGAATGGATAAAAGAAATTGATTACTAACGCAAAACTAATGAAATGTAAGATGTTTGAAAACATGTTGTGATATGCAAGATGTCCTAAAAATGAAAACAAACTATAACAAAAATTCATGAAATTAAAGATGTGCACCTGGAAGCTAGAAAGGGATGGAAACAAGCTTTGGAATCCTACAGAAGTCACTATTGAAGCCAATTGGGACTCATACGCCAAGTTGGGTGACTTAGTCCAGTTTCAGGGAGATTCTATTGGAATAGTTTTCAGACAACTAGGTACTTAGAACTATAAAATCTATGTTTTTGTCTTGGAAGTAGGACTCATACACCACTGATGGTGACTTAGTCTACTTCCAGATTTTGGGAAATTCAAAAGTGCAATCTATAGCTCTCGATCTACACTTCAGCTCCTGACAGGTTTCTAGATCTGAAACTATAGGATTTGACTTGTAGGTGTTCTCCAAGCTTCTTTTAGGGTTTTGAACCCTTTGAATGAATTTTATGATTTGTTTGCAACTTTTCACACCTTACTCTTTGACAAATCTGCACATTAGACCTATAAAACACATGCAAAGAGGGGAAATTTTTTTGAGGGTTAGTGAATAGGGGTTTTCCTTAGTCAACCCCAGTTTGGTAATTAAACCCTTGAAAATGAAGTGAAATGAAAAGAGAATTATGAATAAAAAGAAGTAACACTACAACTCACCAAACCCTTGAAGTAGAAATTTGAAGATATGAAAGTAGATGCTCCAATGGATGTACACTTGAAAATGCTTACAATGCCTAAAATTCTCAAGTGAATGATTGATTGCTGGAATGGTTAAGTGAATGAATTGTAGGTGAAATGAGAGGGAAAACCCTATATTTATACTTGATTATACAAAAATTTCCTAAAAATACTACATCACAGGCCAACCTTAGGTCTTAGAAAATAATATCCTACCAAAATTTTGAAATAATTTTGATTTTTGAGCCAAAGGGGACTCATTCTCCCCTAGTGGCAAATGGGTCCCACTTAGGAATTTTAAGTGGGTGTCAAAAATTAAATGTATTAAATGATGCTTATTAGGATTATTTTTTAAAATACACTTAAGTAAGGCCTGTAAGTGTAAAATGGGGCCAATTAAAGTATAAGAAAGGGTTAAATTATATATAAAAATCCTAGAAAAGCATGAAATATTGTTACAACACTTTACAACACTTTGAAGTAAGGCTTGGCAAGTGATAAAAAGATGTTATCTAGGTGAAATATATTAATAAGATCCTAAAACTGTGAAAGTGTTTTACAACATTTCACAACACTTTTGCAAGGCATCATAAAGTTCTTATTGATTCACAAGGGCCCAAGACCTAATGTGAATGTGTTGACCACATTACAACATTAAATCAAGGAAAAATTAGGCCAACATCCAGAAGAAGGACCCAAATGAGTGTGAAAGTTTCCAAAGATACTTTTTTTGTATGATCCCAATGCACCTATGCTGGCAAGATGAGACAACAAAATTCAAGAGGGGTGATCAAGACCCCATGATCAAGATCCAATGGCCAACAAAACATTAGCACAAATAAAAATGATATAAAGAGTGAAAGGGAGAAAGGGAAAGAGAGAAGGAATGAGAGAATCAAATCAAACTTCGATCATGTGTCCATCTCATTGCAGATCAGATCTAGGTTGTTTTTCCAAAAAATGCATACTTACTCCGAGGTGACAGAACTCATGGCTGTCCGTTGGGTAAGAAGTTCTAGAAGGGTGATCCCACAATACCGGTTTACAATTTTTGGCCAAACTGGACACTAAACTATTTTTTTCTAACTAAATATTCACTTTCGTACAACTATAGCAGCTAAACCAGGAGGAATTTGAAGATGATGCAAACTAGTGATTTGTGACATTTTGTCTATAGATTCTAAATATATTTTTTTCATATTTTTTGGAATCATATTGCACTTATCTTTCCATCTCCTTTGATAACTAGTTTTTTTAGTAAAAACTATTTTTAAGGAGTGACTATCACCATATAACACATAGTTTTTCTTCCATGAAGAATAAAATTTATTTTTTTCGAATTTAGATTTGTAACTGCTATATCTAGTTCTTCCAATTTGTTCCATAGTGTTTTATTGAATATCTTTTCCTTAATCAAGTTTTGAATTCAAACCAATTACAATTCAAACATAAGCAGACCGTATATAACACAACTTTTTTTGTATGTAGGGTATGTGCAGGATCATCATGGAAAAAATAGGCCCTTAAGTGGCAAAAATTCAGAAAAAATAGAGTTAGACAACTTGACGTAAAAATTTGAATAATTTATCTATATTATTTCAAAAATATGTAAGAATATAATCTGTAGGAAATTGAATGTAGTTTCTAAACTACATTTTTTTTTTTCTAAATCTATTTGGTGAAAATTTGAAATTTCAATGCAGAGTACTTAAATTTTAGGGAAAAAATAAGAAGTAGGTGTTTTTGACCACCTAACCACAATTAAATGATAATGATTTTTATAAGATTTTAGACATAAGTGAGGACTCATGTCTAGATGTGATGCATATTTTTTGTAATTTTTTCCAATTAAATAATTAATTATGATTTTTTATTACAACTTTTAAAAAATATAAAATCTCGTATGTCTAACCACCTTAACTTGGTAAAAACTTTATAAAATTCATTTTTTTTCTTTTTTTAATCCTATAGTATGAGAAGCATAGAATGTGATGCATGTTTTGGATTCCAAAAATGTAATACTATTTGAAAGCTATAGATATTTTTAATCGACCTATCAATCAGGACTTTAGTCGTAATTCAAATAGAAAATGAATAATAATTATTTATTAAATTCAAAGTAAAGCATAATTTATATTGGTGGAAAGCTGAGAATCTCCTTTAAAAACCCTTTTCATTTCATCAATTTTAGGTAAATAAAAAGTCGTTAGCCACATACCCTACAAATACCCATCATATTGCCACTTTTTGGCCCATCATGATCATGCACATACCCTGTATCGAAATTAATATTTTTTTCATTGTATCAAGGACTTCAATATCTAGTGCACTCATATTTTTCAATTTTTTTTTATAATCTTCTATTTTTCTACATGTGCAAAATAAAGAGCTTGATTTTCAATGAAAAACCTACATTCACAAGAAATAAAAAATAAAATAATAATCATATTAAATTTAATTAAAATTATACTTTTTTGGAAGTTTATAATAAGGAATACTGTAACGCCCCGCCTTGGTTACCGTTAAAACAAAGTGTAAAGAGTTAAATTAACTGAACATTTTTTTTTCAAAGATATTTAATTTGCATAATTGCCACAAGGTTTCCAAGATGACGTTACTTAAACCTAACACATAAAATCTACACACCATTATAAACATAAGTTCAAATTTTTAGACAAGAATGATCCAGTTTATAAAACTTATTACAATAAAGTATCCATAGGTTTAGATTACAACAAGAGATATTTTAATAAATCTCAATACATCCAATGATGGTACAATATAAACACTCTTATACAAGAGGTAACTTTTACAAAGCAGATAGTGATCATATCACAACTGACATCCATATCCACGAACATGCTCCCCATCCACAATCATGGACAATGTAATAACTAGAACCTACTGCAAGCATAGGATCATCTACAAGAAAATACAAGGTGTAGCACGATTTCCTCCCGGCCACATGGAACCCGAAGGTCCACTACCTCCGTGCTAGGAGATAATGACAAGTCCACAAGCAAAGAAGAAAAAGAATAATGATTACGTGGTTTACAAATTCACATCATGACATAATGATTACAAATCATAAAAGATACAATTCCAGTAACAAATCACATCAAATATAAATCTGAACACAAGGATCACCATCATGGTATAGACTAAGAGTGTCATCACACTGTCGGGATAGGTTACCTTGGTGAATCTTCCTAGACTACCGACCCTCTCCAAGAGTTACCCTGGTAGCCTTTACCGATTCCTGGCCCCTATGTAGACCAATGTGGAGTTAGTGTTTATAACTTCCCAACCCATAATTCATTAATTAGGTTTTCACTGAATTAACACACCTACGATAGGTTACCCAGACAATCACTTCCAGATTTCGGCCCCTACCGCAAGCCACTCTTTCTATAACATGACTCAACATGAACGTTTAGGGGTAGCTATCAAATGTAAAGTTCGAATCCACAAAGGTTTACATTTCCAACCAGAATCACACCTTAGTTCTCAAAGTTTCATAACTTCAACAAATAAACATACAAAGCTATACCCCCAAATAAATAAACATCACGATTGAGTAACATAGTTTAGAGATTAATAAACTTGTCAATGTGATTTTCACTTTCCTAGACTTTAAGGAAATGAAACATACATCACTAACATTACGAAGGTATACACAACTAACTTTTATCACAAATCAATCTCTATGAAATAAAAATTCCAAATAAACGAACTATAGAGGTTAACATAGACTGAAGCGTATTCAGTTTATAATATGAATCTTACTTCACTAGTTTCAATGAAATATAAATAAACATTTTCAACGTTATATGTAAACACACCCAACAATTTACATTTATCCAATTTCTATGAATAAAGATTTTACACAATAAATAATCTATGGATATTTTATATTCCTAATAATTTCAAGAATTGAATTCACTAACTTTATAACATAAAAACAATACAAATGCTATATATTTAATAATCCAATAACCTTGAAAATAAATAAAATAAAACATAATAACTTATAATTTAAGTTTCTATCACCTCTTCTTTTCTCGTTCTAGGTCTCACACTTTACTCACACTTACGCTTAGTAAGGATTTTATCTAATATTTTCTCATAGTTATCTAATAGTTGAACTTTTCTAATAGTTATCTACCAAGAAACTGCCCTGAACTATGCATGCAAAGAGAGAGTTGACAAAAGAAAAAATGATAACTCCTAAATTTTTAACACAACTTGAGTACAAACAGGAACACCATGCATACAACACATGAGACAAATTGCAGGAGAGAGAGTTTGCTTACGACTAAGAGTAGATAATTTCAAACAAATACTACAACTATAGGATCTTTCCAAGACGCATGGACAAATATAAAGAAATAGATTACTCCACCCTAATACTCGAAACACAATAACATTTAATCACTAATTTCAAAGACAATAATTAGAGGAAGAAGAAGAGTTTTAGACGCATCTACTAAATTTATAATATGGAAGTCAATAAATATTATCAAAGCAAAACAATGAATGATAAAAAGTTCAGGAGCCACTATCAATAGGTTGAGCAGCGATGGCTATATAGATAAAAGATTATACAAGATATGAAGAATCTCAATTCAGGCGCTAACTGCAAATTTGTGACTTATAACTCTGAGCTTAAATACAGATTTAAAAATTAAGGCAGAACTATGATGAAATTTAGTTGTAGATCGACATTATATAATGTATGAAGAATTGTCATAGGATGTGTAAGATTTTAAAGGACAAAAACTAAATACTCTCAATCAGCAAGACATTACAACACCTCTTAGGTTATTCTAAATCTCAAACACCAAATACTAACTACAAATTTGGCAAAATTTCAGGCAAGAATTAACATGGTAAATAGATTCGGCCCGAAAGATATCAAAACACCAAAAAACTTAATTGTTACCTCTGCCATTTGTGCTGGGAAGAAGAAAACATCATGCAACATAAATATCTTAAGCTTCAGGCATAGATTTAGATTAAATCTTCTAATCAAAGTTTATGCAGCAAGAACCACTAGAAAGGGGCTGGCGCAAGCTCAGGCAGAATAAATTTATGATAAAAGAACAAAAATCTTATCACCAAATGAAAGTCAATGACAAGGCCATAGTATACATTTAGATGGTTGCCCCTAATCTTAGTTGACAGAATATTCACAATATAATTGTGTGCTATGAACCTACAGGTGTAACAAAGACAATACTAGCTTTTATGTTAAACACTTGCCTTCAGGAGAATGAACATCACTCATATTTGAGCTTTAGACATGTTACTAGGGGTCAAAGGGCTTATTTGGTTTAAAAATTTAAATCCCATTCCATAAGAAAGAAGAATACGGCTAAATTATGAAATTAAGATTCCAAGAACACGAAGAACATCAATTTTTTTAAATATTGCCTAAATTTCATTTCTACAAAGCAACGACGATTTAGGAGAAATCAAGTTCGGTTTTTGATTTCTAAGAACAAATACTAAGTTCTATTATCACGAATTCTTGGCACCCTCATTAATTTGTATTTTATATAAAATTTGTTTGCCTATTCTCATTATTTTTCTGTTTTATTTTGCAGGTTTAACAAACTGTTAATCTTTCTAGATGTTCAAAGAAGTAATTTTACAAAAACTTAAAAGAAAAAAACCTGTTTAATCTAGAATTTGAGCTGAAATGAATTCTGAAACCTTTGCTAATTCCTCTATTAATTTTCCAGACTTTGACAGCGAAATTCCAATCAATCCAACTTCAAACCACACTTGTAAACAAAATTTAAAAGGAAAAATTCTTCCGAAACAATTGTCGTGAAACAAAACTGCTAAAACCTCCTACCGTGAATATTCTTCCCATGAATGTTAAAATATTACAAAATCTCCCTTCTAGATACTAATTCATGCAATTAAATTTCAATCATCCAATTTAACTGATAGTTCAATACGCATTGTAAATAACTCATTCAGTTCAACTCATTCTTTAAAATATCAGAACAAACCTTTAACTGTCAATCAACGATTCTTATCTCGTCGAAAATATCTTGCTTTAAAAATATCTATTTCAGATAATTCAAGTTGCACAATTAAATCATCAATAATAATATTTTAATTAAAGTATTGCAAATAGAATAACTTTCACAGATAAATTCAACAACTTATTTAATTTAACTTAATAAATTAATTCACAAACATTAAAGAATACATTAAAAGACATTTGTTAAACTTAAATATTAATTCACAAACATAAAACAACACAAACGAATGTGACATAATAAACTAGACATCAACAGGGGGTACCACATAGATACTTGTTCGAAAGAGAATGATGGTGCAAAAGGACCTGTCAATACCTCCAACAACATATTTATATTGAATTAGGGTACGCTCAGACCTGACAAGCAGGTGGAGCCATTACCCGGTACCTGTGTCTACAGGAAAACATCAAGGTTAAAACATATATATATACTCATGTTAGAAAACACAACGTGAATAAGAATTGCAGCGTAGCAGGGTACTCACGAATGAGTAATGCTACACTATCTTCTTCACCAACATAGATGAGCAAGATAAATCATAAACAATCATTACAACATGATAACCATATGCAAAGTCATAAGAAAGAAACCATATCATGTATGAGTCTATATCAGAATCATCAAATTAATCACAATCTAGACAATCAGGATGTCAATGTATCATCCACCAAATACAAAACAACATAATATCCAAGTATTATCTGAAAGGAAACAACATAGTATCATAATGATCTGAAGCATCTATCAAGCATAATCAAACCAAAAACAACTAATACAGAATGTCACAGCGGGAGGGACACTACATCCTCCCCCCCTAGGATAAGGTTTACTCCTGGAAGCTGCAAACTAGGTACAACAAACACAACATAAAAAATATCATATGCTCAACACAACTAAATGAGTTTCAACCTATCAAGACAACAAGAAAGAAAAGTACTACATTCATCTTCTACTATCAAATTACTCATTATCGGATAGAGGACACTCCTTAGGGTCCTCATCTAAATCCATAATTGTCTCCATGGAAGCGAGAGACTGTATGCAATGGCTTTCCTTCTCTTCCTTAGAGAGAATAGGTGCATTAGATCCACACCCAAATGGCCAATTCTGAACAACAGATGATTTCTTCACTTTAACAGAATGTCCCAATACTTCAATCTTTTTCCCTTTTCCCATTTTGACACGAGAGAGAGCTTGGGCCAAGGTCACATCATCAGATTCACAAAGTGGAGATGTTGGTTTGGATTTTTCTTTGATGACCACACCTTTATGATCATCTCGAGTATCCAGCTGCTCCACACACTCATTTTCATGAGAACTCAAAAGGGAAGTAATCTGGCGGTTAACCCATGACCACCACCTTGTCCCCGACCATGACCTTTATTTCAATGTCTAGGCATGGTTCTACACAACACCACATAGAACAAATCTCAAAAATTTAAGTAATATATCCATGACCAACATAAATATCCTTCATATACGCCTACCCTATAGTTCCCTAAGTCTACTTCCTCGTATACACTCTCCAAGTCAATATTCTACATCCTTGGGGAGGAATCACAATACAACACTTGGCCGACATTGAAAACAATAAAAATAAACTAATTTAGCCACTAAGATCATAAATGAACATTAAAAGAAATTCAATTTCAACATTAAAGTAAGAAATGCGTGCAATTGTCAACACTAAATCAAGTGTAACCACAAGGGTCACAAGTAAACAAGATCATAAAGTGTGGCTAAACTATCACAATCAAATATAAACAAGGTGTCAACCTTCAAAATTAACATATACTCATCAATAATTGCAAAGAAAGTCACAATCTTCAAAATTGTACAATACGACACTACGTGACTATACACTAGCCACCTAACGAGGAAGGAGAACTTTTTAGGCTATTACAACAGTAGTATTCTAGTGGTGTGGAGTGATCTTCGACACGTCTTAGTTACAAGACGTAAAAGATAATAGGATAATATGAACTATAGAGTCTAACATCTAGGACAACGTAATGGGCTTACTAATATCTAGAGTACCCAATGTTAGAACCTAGTGCTCTGATACCATCTATAATGCCCCGCCTTGGTTACCGTTAAAACAAAGTTTAAAGAGTGGAATTAACTGATTTTTTTTTTTAAAGATATTTAATTTACACAATTGCCACAAGGTTTCCAAGATGACGTTACTTAAACCTAACACATAAACTCTACACACCATCATAAACATAAGTTCAAATTTTTAGACAAGAATGATCCAGTTTATAAAACTTATTACAATCAAGTATCCATAGGTTCAAATTACAGCAAGAGAGATTTTAATAAATCTCAATACATCCAATGATGGTACAATATAAATACTCTTATACAAGAGGTAACTTTTACAAAGAAGATAGTGATCATATCACAACTGACATCCATATCCATGAACATGCTCTGCATCCACAGTCATGGACAATGTACTAACTAGAACCTGCTACAAGCATAGGATCATCTGCAAGAAAATACAAGGAAGGTGTAGCACAGTTTCCTCCCGACCATGTGGAAGCCGAAGGTCCACTCCCTTCGTGCTAGGAGATAATGATAGGTCCACAAGCAAAGAAGATAGAACATAACAATTACGTGTTTTACAAATTCAGATCATGACATAATGATTACAAATCATAACAGATACAATCCCAGTAACAAATCACATCAAATATAAATCTGAACACAAGGATCGCCATCATGGTATAGACTAAGAGTGTCATCACACTGTCGGGATAGGTTACCCTAGTGAATATTCCTAGACTACCGGCCCTCTCCAAGAGTTACCCTGGTAGCCTCTACCGATTCTCGACCCCTATGCAGACCAATGTGGAGTCACTTCATCTTTCAAGAGGACAAGATGACGACTTGCCATTCCAGGCCTTCTCAACCTGAATGAGCGTTAAGACAGTAGGCGAGGCACACTTTTATCTGAATTAGTGTTTATAACTTCCCAATCCATAATTCATTGGTTAGGTTTTCACTGAATTAACACACCTACGATAGGTTACCTAGACAATCACTTCCGGATTTCGGCCCCTACCGCAAGCCACTCTTTCTATAACATGACTCAACATAAACGTTTAGCGGTAGCTATCAAATGTAAAGTTCGAATCCACAAAGGTTTACATTCTTAACCAGAATCACACCCTAGTTCTCAAAGTTTCATAACTTCAACAAATAAACATACAAAGCTAT
This sequence comes from Sequoia sempervirens, assembly GCA_007258455.2. NCBI lineage: Eukaryota > Viridiplantae > Streptophyta > Pinopsida > Cupressales > Cupressaceae > Sequoia > Sequoia sempervirens. The sequence continues at coordinate 43,008 of VDFB02081447.1, forward strand.
ACCCCCAAATAAATAAACATCACGATTGAGTAACATAGTTTAGAGATTAATAAACTTGTCAATGTGATTTTCACTTTCCTAGACTTTAAGGAAATGGAACATACATCACTAATGTTACGAAGGTATACACAACTAACTTTTATCACAAATCAATCTCTATGAAATAAAAATTCCAAATAAACGAACTATAGAGGTTAACATAGACTGAAGCGTATTCAATTTATAATATGAATCTTACTTCACTAGTTTTAATGAAATATAAATAAACATTTTCAACGTTATATGTAAACACACCCAACAATTTACATTTATCCAATTTCTATGAATAAAGATTTTACACAATAAATAATCTATGGATATTTTGTATTCCTAATAATTTCAAGAATTGAATTCACTAACTTTATAACATAAAAACAATACAAATGCTATATATTTAATAATCCAATAACCTTGAAAATAAATAAAATAAAACATAGTAACTTATAATTTAAGTTTCTATCATCTCTTCTTTTCTCGTTCTAAGTCTCACACTTTACTCACACTTACGCTTAGTAAGGATCTTATCTAATAGTTAAAATTTTCTCATAGTTATCTAATAATTGAACTTTTCTAATAGTTATCTACCAAGAAACTGCCCTGAACTATGCATGCAGAGAGAGAGTTGACAAAAGACAAAATGATAACTCTTGAATTTTTAACACAACTTGAGTACAAATAGGGACACCATGCATACAGCGCATGAGACAAATTGCAGGAGAGAGAGTTTGCTTACGACTAAGAGTAGATAATTTCAAACAAATACTACAACTATAGGATTTTCCAAGATGCATGGAAAAATATAAAGAAATAGATTACTCCAGCCTAATACTTGAAACACAATAACATTTAATCACTAATTTCAAAGACAATAATTAGAGGAAGAAGAAGAGTTTTAGACACATATACTAAATTTATAATATTGAAGTCAATAAATATTATCAAAGCAAAACAACGAATGATAAAAAATTTAGGAGCCATTATCAATAGGTTGAGCAGCAATGGCTATAAAGATAAAAGATTATACAAGATATGAAGAATCTCAACTCAGGTGCTAACTGCAAATTTGTGACTTATAACTCTGAGCTTAAATATAGATTTAAAAATTAAGGTAGAACTATGGCGAAATTTAGTTGAAGATCGATATTATATAATGTATGAAGAATTATCATAGGATGTGTAAGATTTTAAAGGAGAAAATATAAATACTCTCAATTAGCAAGACATTACAACACCTCTCAGGTTATTCTACATCTCAGATGCCAAATAATAACTACAACTTGGGCAAAATTTTAGGCAATAATTAACATGGTAAATAGATTTGGCCCAAAAGATATCAAAACACCAGAAAACTTAATTGTTACCTCTGCCATTTGTGTTGGGAAAGAAGAAAACATAATGCAATATAAAGATCTTAAGCTTCAGGAATAGATTTAGATTAAATCTTCTAATCAAAGTTTATGCAGCAAGAACCACTAGAAAGGGGCTAGCGCGAGCTCAGGCAGAATAAATTTATGATAAAAGAACAAAAATCTTATCACCAAATGAAATTCAATGACAAGGCCATAGTATACATTTAGATGGTTGCGCCTAATCTCAGTTGATAGAATATTCACAATATAATTGTGTGCTATGAACCTATAGGTGTAACAAAGACAATACTAGCTTTTACGTTAAACACTTGCCTTCAGGAGAACGAACATCACTCATATTTGAGCTTTAGACACATTACCAGGGGTCAAAGGGATTATTTCGTTTAAAAATTTAAATCCCATTCCATAAGAAAGAAGAATACGGCTAAATTTTGAAATTAAGATTCCAAGAACACGAAGAACATCAATTTTTTTAAATATTGCCTAAATTTCATTTCTACAAAACAACGACGATTCAGGAGAAATCAACTTTGGTTTTCAATTTCTAAGAACAAATACTAAGTTCTATTATCACGAATTCTTGGTAGCCTCATTAATTTTTATTTTATATAAAATCTATTTGCCTATTCTCATTATTTTTCTATTTTATTTTGCAGGTTTGACAAACCGTTAATCTTTCCAGACATTCAAAGAAGTAATTTTACAAAAACTTAAAAGAAGAAAACCTGTTTAATCTAGAATTCGTGCTGAAATGAATTATGAATCCTTTGCTGGTTCCTCTATTAATTTTCCAGACTTCGACAATGAAATTCCAATCAATCCAACTTCAAACCACGCTTGTAAACAAAATCTAAAAGGAAAAGTTCTTCTGAAACAATTGTCGTGAAACAAAACTGCTAAAACCTCCTATCATGAATATTCTTCCCGTGAATGTTAAAAGATTGGAAAATCTCCCTTCTAGATACTAATTCATGCAAGTAAATTTCAATCATCCAATTTAACTGATAGTTCAATACGCATTTTAAATAACTCATTCAGTTCAACTCATTCTTTAAAATATCAAAACAAACCTTTAACTGCCAATCAAATATTCTTATCTCGTCGAAAATATCTTGCTTTAAAAATATCTATTTCACATAATTCAAGTTGCACAATTAAATCAGCAATAATAATATTTTAATTAAAATATTGCAAATAGAATAACTTTCACAGATAAATTCAACAACTTATTTAATTTAGCCTAATAAATTAATTCACAAACATTAAAGAATACATTAACAGACATTTGTTAAACTTAAATATTAATTAACAAACACAAAACAACACAAACGAATGTGACAGAATAAACTAGACATCAACAGGTGGTAACACATAGATACTCGTTCGAAAGAGAACGATGGTTCAAAAGGACTTGTCAATACCTCCGACAACATATTTATATTGAGTTAGGGTATGCTCAGACCTGGCAAGCAGGTGGAGCCATTAGCCGGTACCTGTGTCTACAAGAAAACATCAAGTTTAAAACATATATATATACTCATGTTAGGAAACACGCCGTGAATAAGAATTGCAGCGTAGCAGGGTACTCACGAATGAGTAATGCTACACTGTCTTCTTCATCGACCCAGACGAGCAAGATAAATCATAAGAAATCATTACAACATGATAACCATATCATGTACGAGTCTATATCAGTATCATCAAATTAATCATAATCTAGACAATTAGGATGTCAATGTATCATCCACCAAATACAAAACAACATAATATCCAAGTATTATATGAAAGGAAACAACATAGTATCATAATGAACTAAAGCATCTACCAAGCAGAATCAAACTGAAAACAACTAATACAGAATGTCACAGTGGGAGGGACACTACAAATGCATACTTACAAAAAATAAATTTTAACTGAATTCATTTGATCCCCCAAAAGGTAAATCAAAAGTGGTTTTTTATCAACATTTTGATAGGTGTAGAGGAGATTTTGTTATAGGTATGGTTTAAAATTAGCAGGGTTCTATCCAAGGGGGCTTGGTCTAAGGTGATTTGATCAAACCCTCTTCAATTGGAATCCTTTAAATGGAACCTTTCAAGGCTTAAATCATTATATTTTCTAAATATATGTGATTTGAGCAAAAATCAAGATCGCCTAGAAAGTGTAATGCACTATTGTGGCAGCACCCAAAAGGTGAGAAACATACACTCATGGCTAGTATTCACTCACATAGACATAGGTGGTTATGGGGAAAGTCATGCCTCAGAATGGGCTTCCTGCTCAATCATACCAAAGTTATACCTCTTGATAACTGTAATAAGGCACTATGAAAAGGAAATGACTTTTCGAGCTTCACGAGACAAGAAAAACTTTGTATGCTTGGAGCTCATCAACAAATGCAATGGAACCACATGCATGCAAGCCGTGTTATGCAAGGTGGTCATATAACAAATGCAAAATGAAACATGCAAAGAATGTTCCAAGCAGTCTTCATTAGTTCATGTGAGATTGTTAACTTAGGGAACATTGTGTCTAATATCTCTAAGAGATGACCAATAAAAGAATAGAGAATCTACAACTTAGGGGATGTAGTGCGTCAAATCAGGCCATTAAGAGGAATGTAATATGCTAAGATAGATCACACTCATGAAGGAAATCACACCTAATGTCATCCAGAAAGTGAGAAAATGCATTGTATGAAGTAAGCAGGATGCACGCTAAGAACCAAAAAAAAAAATGCAAAAGAAAAATGCCAATCTATGCCCCCACTTTAAATGAATTACTACACACCATACTGTGAGCAATTACTTTAAAGTAGAAAAATTAAAAATGATAACAAGAAAGAAGACATGAGAGCTAACTTGGAAATCCCTATGCCAAGTCATAACTCATTTTTTCAAGGCTACATCATGTGAGAGAAAAAGAAAAGGGAGGGGGGTATGTAGGATCATGATGGGCCAAAAAGTGGTGATATGATGGGTATGTGTAGGGTATGTGGTTGATGACTTTTTAAACCCAAAATTGATGAAATGAAAAGGGTTTTAAAGGATATTCTCATATTTCCACCAATATAAATTATGCTTTACTTTTAATTTAATAAATTATTATTATTCATTTTCTATTTGAGTTACTTAACTAAAGTCCCGATTGATAGGATGATTGAAAAACATCTATAGCTTTCAAATGGTATCACATTTTTGAATCAAACATCTCGCACATTCTATGCTTCAGATAATTATAGGATTAAGAAAAAAAATGAATTTCATGAAGTTTTGACCAAGATAAGGTGGTCAGACATACGAGTTTTAATACTTTTTAAAATTTGTAAAAAAAAATCATAATTAATTATTTACTTTGAAAAAAATTACAAAAAAATATGCATCACATCGGGACATGAATCCTCTACTTATATCCAAAGTCTTATAAAAAAATAGTATCATTTTATTATGTTTATGGCGGTCAGACAAACACCTACTTAATTTTTCCCTGAAATTTAAGTACTACTGCATTGAAATTTTAAATTTTCACCTTGAATAGATTTTTTAAAAGCTAAACCTAGTAGTTTAGAAACTACGTTTAATTTTCTATAGATTATATTTTTACATATTTTGAAATAATATAGATAACTTACTGAAATTTTTACGTCAAGTTGCCTAACTTTGTTTTTTCTAAATTTTTTACCACTTAAGGGTATGTTTTTTCCATGATGTTCTTGCACATACCCAGGGGTTTCCCCCAAAATGAAAACACCAAACACATAAAGGATCTATGGATTTGGGATTTGTATGTTTTTCACAACAATTATTTTTAGAGAACTCAAAACTATGATCATTCCCCAAATAAATAGAATAGAAAGGACACAAAGAGAGTGAAAACAAATAAAAATCTTTTGTGTCAACATGGAAGAGCCATAGGGAGTCTCAACGCCTTGCGTCATCCCCAAAATGAAAGAAGAAACCAAATGAAAAAGAAAAGGAAAAATAAAAAGAAAAAGGAAAAAGCTTTTGGGTCAACATGAAGGAGAAATGGATGTCTCAATGCCTTGCATCATCCCCAAAAGGAAAACACAAGAAAAGGACAAAGGTAAAGGAAAAGAAAAATAAAAGCCTTTTGGGTCAACATGAAAGAGACATGAATGTCTCAATGCCTTATGACATCCCTAAAAGGAAAACACAAGAAAAAGACAAAAGACAAAAAGCTGAAAGCAATGTACAACATAGAGAAGAATGAGGATACAAATAGAGGAATGTCACAAAAAGAGAGAACACCAAACAAAACATCACAGGGGATCACATTATGCATGTGAAAGCACACAAAAGAAAAATATAGAACATAAAAGTGTGAAAGACTAGTAAGGAAAATGCGAGTCAACCGTCAAGCAAGTCATCCACCTCCCAGTCATGTTCATTATATGGCGAGAGAAAGCAACTAGCTAAAGGGACAAGAGAAAGTGTTGAACTAGGAGAAGTACCAAGATCATTACTTTGTATAGGAAATTTCTCATTTAAGCTCATGGAAGAGGAAAATAACATGTTCAAGTCACTATGCACCTCTTTATCAATTTTAGCAATCTCATCATCGTCATCCAAATTAATCACAACAAGAGGATGAATGATAATTTCCAATGAAGAGTGTAACTCTTATTGTGATTGTTGTATTGGATCGTGTTGTTTTGGTTGGGGTGGAGGGTCATCATGCATTGCTTCAGTCAAGGTCAAATTTTGAATTTCTATACTTAATTCATCATGTAACTTGTGAGAAATGGCACGATGTCTGCATCTATGCTCTCTAGTGCCTCTGTTTCTTTTGGTTTTATTGTCAAGTTGCATTTGTGAAGGAACAAGTTGATCAACCATAGGTTTCTTTTCTTCCCTAAGGGGAGGAACAAAAGGAACCATGGAAGGTTGGTCATCCACATATTCTTTTTCTTTGTAAACTTGTTTTATTTAGGGAGGCATGACAAAGTTTCTTTCATTGTCTTTGGGTCATTTGGATGAGGTAGGGGAAGTTTTTGGTGTTGGTTCATCTGGGTTATTTGGTTCTTGTTCAAGTTGAGGTATGGTTTTGTCTAGGACAGGAGTGTTAGGAGTAGATGGGGACATGTCACAGAGAGACAATGCTGCTATTTTCTTTGCTTTAAATTTTTGGTAAGGTATGAAAAAGAAGTCTTGCCATGGTGTTATAAGTTCCATGGGCTCAAGCCAAAAGGCTTCTAAGGTAAAGTTTCCTTTGGAGGAAAAGGGGTTAAAGCTGCTATGGTGGATAGTGAATATTTCATTGTCAAATGCAAACTTTAAGCATTTATGTATAACCAAAGGGATAGCTTTCATTGAGCAAAGCCATGGATGGCCTAGCCTCAAAAAAAATTCGTCTAATTGTGGGATGATAGAGAATGTGACATCTAATGTGTTTGGTTCTTGTACCATAGGAAAAAGGACCTGTTACTTTACATGGGAATAATTCATGATAAAATGGACTTAATAAGGCCTTGATTCATGTGTTGTGAGGAATTTTATGCATGCACACTGGGTCTTGGACAATTGCAAATTGAATAACATGCTTTCATCGATGTCTTGTAAAGGTGTTCTAAAGGACTTTCACACTTTTCTAGACTTAATGAACCTATTTCTCCCTAATTCAACATTATAAAATGTGTTTAATAGTATTATCGCATCAATCTAAAATACTTATAACTTAAACTTAATGTTAAACTAGTGTTGTAATGTTTCTTGCACATTCACATTAGTTCTTGTGCCTTCCTATGCTATGTGGACCTCATTTTAGTGTTGTAAAGTGCATTTAATCACACTTTTGAATTGAATTCTATGTACCAAGCCCTAATTGACCTTTGCATAATCACTAATAGGCCCCTATTAGCCCATATTGTGCATCCTGAGGCAATATTTGATAAAATACCTAACACAGTTGCAATTTAAACCATATTTCTTTCTCTCCTAGTATCTTAGTAGTCAAAATGGCCCCTATGCGACCCACTTTCCATCCAGGTCGGACCCATTCTCCATGGGTGGCAAATGAGTCCAATTTGGCTCATTTTTTGCCCTTTGAGCGGGAAAAAATAAAATTCAAGTTTATCATTTTCACATGTCGACCTTAGGGGTCCAATTTTTGAGCTAACAACTTGGATTGCCAAAAAATTAACTCTCCAAACCCTAAAACACAATTCATTCTTCATTACCCATCCATCATTCTTCCATCTCAAGTCAAGCAACTTAGGGTTTCATCATTTCAAGTCACCAAGATATCAAATTTTCAGACATTCAAGGTCAGATTCTTCATTTTTTTTGTAGACATTCAAGATCAAATATCATGGCAAGGTAATCAACACTATTATTTCATATTTCATTTCATTCTTTCTTCATTTTGGTTTAATTACCTAAAAGGGGTTTGAGCAAGCCAAACCCTCATGACCTAACATCCAACATCTTTCCTTCTCTTCTTGTGCGTTTGTATATTTAGGCATATTGGAGGCTTGGAAATCATTGAATATTGCATTGCAAATTTGTTTAAGTCATCTCTTCATTGGATAAGTCAAAATAGATACAAAAATTCATTTTTAGGTTTGAATCCGACAGTTTCAGAATCAGACACTTGGAGAAGTAGAAAGTGTAGACCGATGGATCCTATTTCCATATTTGAATCTTCAAAAATTCAAAAGTGGATTCATTCACCATGGGCGGAAAACGAGTACCACATCTAGGCTTGTTTTTGGTTTTCTGCATTTTTGGATACCCATTTGTCTAAAACAGGCTCTGGAATAGTTTCCCATAACTGGGACTAATTCACCTAGAATGGTGAATGAGTCCCACTAGGCCTAAAAATCAAGATCAACAACATTCTAGAAGTCATTTCTAGTCTTCATCAAGATCTCAGGTGCACACTTTTAGTATCATCCATTTTTGTTGCAATTTACATTCATTTCTAGGTGTTTTATGCATATCACATTGAGTTTTCAAACATAGCATATTTCATTAGTTTTGCATTCATAATCAATCAATTTTATCAATTAGCTGCATTTAGATCATTGTATTTAGTCATAATTACATCATACATTCCTTAGTTTGAGTGAACCACCTAGATTTTAGGTGTGAGATCTACCTCTTTCCATTAGGTGAAAGACCCTAATTGAGCAAAAGAGAGTCATAGCATTTCACACATCTCAAAATATATGGTTAATTTTGAGTGTAGACATAATAATTTTGGCCCTTCTTTGTCCTTTTAGGTGAAAAACCCTGGAACTGCAAGAAATATGCTAAGGTACCAAAATATATGTTACAGTTCTATTTGTAATAGAAGGGTGATTGATCCAATTATAGGGCAAGAAAAACCATTATGCATCTTGATCCATGCTTGTAGTTTATCATAGTGATCTTGATAAAGTTCATGTAATACTAAGAATTCCTTGGTGATCACATTCTCTCCATAGGAGGGATCTATTAATATCCCATTAGTGGGCTTATCACAGATACAACCGGTTATGTAAACAGGACCATTGGATAGATTTTTAATTATGTCCTTAGACGAGAAAGAAATATCAAGAGATTTCTTAGGTTGGCCCTTATGAGGGATAATCTCTATAAAACCTACCATTTCATCCATAGGATTAACATGGATAACATGTGGGATAGGATCATGATGTTCATCATTTGTATCAACATTCATCACATCATTCTTTTTAGTGTCACAATTTGGACAAATGAAATATTATGTTTAGGCATTGGATCAATGAAAATGTGAATTTTTTGATTTGGAGGGGAAACAAACTTATTACCTTGATCATCAACACTTGCAACATGGATAGAATTGAAATCAATTAGGTCTTCTACAAGATACTTAAGACACTTATAATGTTCTGCGTCATGTCCATTTTGTTGATGATTATGTCAATAAGCATTGGATTTAAAGTTTGGAGGTAAAGGCTTAGTAGGATCAGGTGCTTTGATGGTAGGAAAGGTAATAATTTGTTGTTGTAAAAGTTGGGACATTGTGTTATGAAGGGTGTTAGTTAAAGGTGTGAATTGTTGTTTCGGATCTCCATGACTAAAGGGCACCGTAGTTTTAACAATTGCTATTTGGTTATTCATAGTTGGAGGTGTAGGTTGAGGAGGGTTGTGCTTTCTAAATGGTTGGGAATTTTTGTGGTTTGAAAGCTTAGATTTCTTAGTTCAACTACAAGTGGACCCTCTATCTCAACTACTAACCGAATTGTGATAATCACAAAGGGCAATACACAAGTGCATGAAGGAGGAGATTTTCATCATAGTGGACCTTTGTCCTAAAGTCTAGTTTGCAAATTTTTGATAAACATATTTTGAAGGTGTGGGTCAGGGATCTTGACATCAATTTGGGAATAAAGCGATTGATAGCGTGAGTGAGATAAAATCAGTTATCTTTTCTTCCTCATTTTTCTTGCATATCATCAAATCAGCCAAGGTCTTCTTGGGACTCATATGCACTTGGAAATGATTTATAAATGCATCAAAAATTTCATTAAATGAATGAATTGAATTGTTCAGTAAAGATGAGAACCATTCCAAGGTTGTGTCTTTTACAGTTCTATGAAATATTTTTTCTAACAATTTATCATCAAGGACAAAATCAATGCATAAGGCAGTATAGGAATTAGCATGCTTAGAAGGATTTCCCTTCCTTCCATATTTCTCAAATCTAGGAATCTCTACTCCTTGTGACATCGGTGTTCACAATAGTTCCAAAGAAAATGGGTTGCTTCAAACATAATATGTGGGTGGGCCATTCTAATTTTGATTTATGGTGGAGATTTGTTTTTGCATGGATGAAACAGTTTGGAAAAGTTGTGTTATGAGAGGATCAGTAGAAGTGGTATGAGATGGAAGTGAAAGTGGTGATGGGATATATGTACTAGGAGAGAAAGTGAATGGAATGCTTATAGGTGGTAATGTGGGAGAAGACAAAACATTTGATGCCACATAGGAACTAGGGATGCTAGCAGGAATACCCATGGAAGGAATCACATTACTAACTTGTTGCATTTTTGTTGTGATTTGAGGAGTGGTATAGGTAGTTATTGATGCTATTGTTGAGGGAGGAGGAATTTGAGTTCCTCCTTAGCTTGTGACATTGTTTGTTGGGATAGGAGCACTAGAGGTGGAATGAAGATGTTTGAACCAAATATTTGAACTATGTTTTTCACAAGGTCACGACCTTCATCACTTTCAAGCATGCGGTGAATGTTTTCAAGGCTTACTTCATGTTGCAAGTAGACTAATTCCTCATGAATTTGAATGATTTTCTCTTGTGGGATATCATCAATGGGTATGTGTAGGATCATGATGGGCCAAAAAGTGGCAATATGTAACTGATATGATGGCCCATGTGGCTAACAATTTTTTTTACCCAAAATTGATGAAACAAAAAGGGTTTTTAAAGGAGATTCTCAGCTTTCCACCAATGTAAATTATGCTTTAATTTGAATTTAATAAATAATTATTATTCATTATCTATTTGAATTACGACTAAAGTCTTGATTGATAGGTTGATTAAAAACATCTATAGCTTTCAAATGGTATCACTTTTTTTTAATTTGAAACATGCGTCACATTCTATGCTCAGACAATTATGATTTTTTTTGAGTTTTTGACTGTTAAGGTGGTCGAGCAGACGCTGGTATTTTAAAATTTGTAATAAAATCATAATTACTGTTTACTTGGGAAAATTACAAAATATGCATCAACATGAGTCTCATTTATATCTGTAAATATTATAAAAATATTATGATTTTATTGTGGTTAGGTGGTGGTCGTGCGATAATTACTTAGTTATTTTAAAATTTTGTGACATTTATTCAATGAATTTTCACCACAGAATTATTTTTTAAGAATAAATTCCAGTAGTTTAGAAGTACATTCAATTTGCTATGACGGCCCTTTTCGATATTCTAAATAATATGTGGAGAACCTATTCAATTTTTTATGTCAAGTTGTCTAACTTTGATTTTTTAAAATTTTTTGCCACTTAAGGGCCTACATTTTCCATGATGATCTTGCACATACCCAAGATCATCATGGAAAAAACATGCCCTTAAGTGGTGAAAAATTTAGAAAAATCAAAGTTAAGAAACTTGACATAAAAAATTGAATAAGTTATCTATATTATTTTAAAAATATGTAAGAATATAATATATAGAAAATTGAATGTAGTTTCTAAACTACTAGGTTTACTTTTAAAAAAAATGAATCTATTTGGTGAAAATTTGAAATTTGAATGCGGTAGTACTTAAATTTTAGGAAAAAAAAAAGTCGGTGTCTATGTAGCCATTTTAACCACAATAAAATGATAATATTTTTTTATAAGATTTTAGATATAAGTAAAGGACTCATGTCTCAATGTGATACATATTTTTGTAATTTTTTTCCAAGTAAATAATTAATTATGAATTTTTTATTACAACTTTAAAAAAATATAAAAACTTGTATGTTTGACCACCTTAACTTGGTCAAAACTTCATGAAATTCAATGTTATTTTTTTAATCTTATAGGATGTGAAGCATAGAATGTGACACATGTTTCGAATTCAAAAGATGTGATACTTTTTGAAAGGTATAGATGTTTTTCAATCAGCTTATCAATTAGAATTTAGTCAATTAAAATAGAAAATGAATAGGGCAGGGCCCCAGCCTCTGCTGGCTATAATTCACAGTGTACCGCTGGTCACGAAGTTCTAGTCTCCCCCAATCCCATGGTAACGGAGAGCTGGTGTTGCGCCAAGCACGGCCACGCTTAAAAGTTTACCAAAGCAGACCGCAGTTTATAGGGGGTCGTGCTACCCGATTCTTGCAGTGTAAAAAAAAAAATAAAAAAAATGAATAATAATTATTTATTAAATTCAAAGTAAAGCATAATTTATATTAGTGGAAAGCTGAGAATCTCCTTTAAAAACCCTTTTCGTTTCATCAATTTTGTGAAAAAAAAAGTCGTCAACCACATACCCTACACATACCCCTCATATCACCACTTTTTGGCCCATCATGATTTTGTGCATACCCTAGTTCTTGTTTCAACATTCATGCTACCTGAAGGCAAAGAGTTGTTAAGGCTAATATCCACATGCCTAGTGCACTATTGTCAATACTAGGAGTGAAATCTCTAGATAAGCCAAGATCCACAACAATTGTATTATTGCGAGATGACATGAGTCTTGAACTTCTTCTCACTACTAGTATTAGCGATAGGACACTAAACACTCATGCAAAGCTTTCAAAATGTGGGGTGAATACAAATGCAATGTAAACTAACAAGAATGAAATGCTTAAAATTGAAATTCTGGAAAGTAAAACTAAAATGTAGAAACAACAAACAAAAACTCATAAATTGTAGATTAAATGCCAGAAAATGCAGTGAAAAATATGCAACTGGACTAAGTCACCCAAGCTGGCTAATGAGTCTAGGTAGTGATTATTTTGAAAAAAAATAGAATTTTTTAATTGATTTTTATGCTTTTTATAGTTTCTGATGCAAGTCTAATATGAAAATGCATAATTTTAGTAATTTTGAATGAAATGAATTACAAAAATGCAAGCTAGATGAGCTTTTCACTAATGTAAATTTGAAAACCCTAGAGTGTAAATTAAACAATGGAAAATGCAATGCAATGCTAATGTAAGCTATTCCTAGGGTGTAAATGCACTTGAAATTAGAAATATGATGTTCTAAAGGTAGGTTCACTATAATGAACCAAATAATTTTGGATATGGTGGCTCTCTTACACTTTTAGGGTTTTGCACCTAAAAAGGAGAGAGGTATTCCAAAGTCTTAATGGCCCACTCAAAAATATTCCCTTAAGATTCCAATGCAAAGATGATTGAAATCCGTCTAAGGGGAATGTCCTAGATGAAAATAATGGATAAAAGAGATTGATTACTAATGAAAAACTAATGAAATGCAAGATGTTTGAAAACACGTTGTGATATGCAAAATTTCCTAGAAATGCAAACAAACTGTAACACAAATTAATGAGATTAAAGATGTGAAAATAGAAGTTGGAAAGGGATGGAAAGGAGCTTTGGAATCCTATAGAAGTCACTATTGAAGCCAATTGGGATTCATATGTCAAGTTGGATGGCTTAGTCCAATTTCAAGGAGATTTTGTTGGAACTATTTTTAATCAACTGGGTACTCAGAACTTCAAAATATATGTTTTGATCCTAGAAGTGGAACTCATACACCATTGATGGCGACTTAGTCCACTTCCAGATTTTGGGAAATCCAAAAGTGCAATCTATAGCTCCCAATCCGTACCTCAACTCCTGATATGTTTTTTGATCCAAAATTGCAGAATTTGACCTGTAGCTATTCTCCAAGCTTCTTTTAGGGTTTTGACCACTTTGAATGACTGATAATTTTTTGACTACTTTTTACACCTTTCTCTTAGACAAATCTACACACTAGACCTGCAAAACACATACAAAGAGGGGGGAAA
>VDFB02081449.1:0-15044 GCA_007258455.2 Sequoia sempervirens
AAAAGTGGCAAGCATGCTCGGAGACAACTGTTTGAGTGTTGAAATGTTGCAAGACACTAGCGCAACACGCAAACATCTGCGAGGTGCGCTAGTGTCCAAACATGTCATGCTACAAAACAATATGAACGAGAAAAGGGTACGGTTCAACAAAAGCTAACACACAAAGGTAGCTACTGAAAAGGGGTGTTGAAGCATCTTGAGAGGGGAGAAGGTTGATGTAGGGGCTAAAATGAGCCTACAAAAAATGCGAGGGGAGTGGACACTAAAGTGGATACAAGAGTGTATGTGAAATTGCAAGGGGTGCAATTTTACGACTGTACAAGTGTTTCAAAGAAAAAGGATAAGATTGGAGGTACCTTCGTATCTACTTTTCATATTAGATAGGATAAGAACTATTGGGTTATTGGCAGTGGTTGCTCAAATCATATGACCGAAGACAAGAGTAAGTTTGTTAAACTTGAAAAATATGATGGAGGACTTGTTAAATTTGGAGATGATTCAAGTGCTAAGATTTGTGGAATAGGTTCAATCAGTTTTGATAACAAGCATGATACTTAAGATGTTTATTATGTTAAAGGTTTAAGGGATAACTTATTGAGTGTTGGAAAAATGTGTAGCAAAAGATGCAATCTTATGTTTTAGGATGATGGATGTGAGATAAGAAAAGGGTTCAGAACTGTGATTGTTGTTGGAAAGAGGACAAATGGAAATATCTATCATCTCAAGGGTGTCGATGGTCATTTTTTTATGACTTAGATTAATGATAGCTGGTTATGGCACTAGACAATGTGTCACATCAATTTTGATAACCTGGTAAGAATTAGTTTAGTTCAAGCAGTGAGAGATCTATCGAGGATTACAAATCCTATCAATGTTGTTTGTAGATATTGTCAATTTGGAAAACAAACTAGAAGTAGTTTAAGGGGAAAAGAACAATCTTCTACTGGATTGTTGGAATTGGTACACATAGACCTTTGTGGTCCTACAAGAGTGAGATGTCTTCAAGGTGATAGGTATTTCATGCTTTGATTGATGATTACTCTAGAATGACATGGGTTACTTTTCTTAAAGAAAAATCTAAATCCCTAAATAGATTTAAAGCATTCAAAGTTATGGTTGAAAATGAGATGGATTTGGAGATCAGATGTTTGAGGTCTGATAGAGGTAGAGAGTTCACCTCCAATGAATTTAACATGTTTTGTTAGAATCATGGCATAAAAAGGCACTTGTCTACCCCTAGGACTCCTCAGTAAAATGGAGTAGTTGAAAGGAAAAACAAGACTTCAAGAAGTTGCAAGGACTATGATGAAATAAGCTAACCTACCAGAAGTCTAGTGGGGAGAATCAATTCACACTACTATTTACATACTTAACAGAGTTTAAGCAAGAGCTAACAACACAAAGACTCCCTATAAGTTGTGGTAGGAAAGGATTCCTATTCTCAAGTACTTTAGAGTGTTTGGAAGCAAATGCTATATTAGAAGAGATGATGAAAACTAAGGAAATTTTGATGCAAGGTCTGATGAAGGTATGTTCCTTGGATATTCTACTAAAAGAAAATCTTACAGATGTTACAATAAAAGATTGAGAAGGATTGTTGAAAGTGAAAGTGTCAAGGTTGATGAAGATTTGAGGAATTCAATGGTAATAGATGGGTATGAGTAAGATGAACCTCCTTGTATAGGAGAGGAAGAAGAAGAAAAAGCTAAGGAAAAAGAAGTGCAAAATGAAGAGGATGAAGCTCTGGAAAAGACCCCTAAGACCCCTAAGTATGTGCAGAGAAATCATTCTGAAGAATGGATCATTGGAGACAAAAGAAAAGATGTGTTGACAAGAAGAAGAGATTTTGAAGTAGAGGTAAATATGTGTTTACTTTCTAAATTTGGACCTAAAATAGTGAGTGAGGCATGCAAATATGAACATTGGATGAAGGCGATGGAAGAAGAAATTATGTAGATTGAGAAGAATCAGACTTGGAGACTTGTTCCTAGACCTAAAAAGAAAAACATTATTGGTACTAAGTGGGTATTTAGAAACAACCTGAATGAGAATGGAGAAGTGGTAAGAAACAAGGCAAGGCTTGTGTGTAAGGGTTATGCACAAGTTGAAGGAATAGAATTTGAGGAAACATTTGCTTCGGTGGCTAGGATGAAAGCAATTAGGATGTTTTTGGCTTTTGTAGCACATAAGGAATTTAAAATTTATCAGATGGATTTGAAGTCTACTTTCTTGAATGGAGAGTTTGAAGAAGTTTACATGGAACAACCAGAAGGATTTCAATTGTCAGATAAACCTAATATGGTCTATAGATTGAAGAAGGAATTATATAGGTTGAAGCAAGCTTCTCGAGCTTGGTATTCAAGGTTGGAAAAATATTTGATACAACAAGGATTCAATAAGGGTACCGTAGATAGTAATCTTTACTTCAAAATTGAAAAAGATCAAATCTTGATAGTGGTTTTGTATGTTGATGACATAATTTTTGGAGGCAATGAAGTTATGTGTAGGAAGTTTGCAGAAGAGATGCAAAAAGAGTTTGAGATGTCTATGTTTAGGGAGATGAATTTCTTCCTCGGGCTACAAATCAATCAAATAGATAAAGGCATATTCATTTCACAGTTAAAGTATGTTAAAGAAAGGTTGAAGAAGTTTGGAATGGATGACTTCAAACTAGTATGTACTCCTATGGTTACTAGTTGCAAACTAAGTAAGGATGATGAATCCCTTAAGGTTGATCAGAGAAAGTATAGATCTATGATTGGTGTATTGTTATACCTAACTGCTACTAGATTGAATATCATGCATGAATTTTGTCTTGTGGCTAGATTTCAAGAAGATCCTAGAGATTCACATGTTACAGTAGTGAAAAGGATATATAGATATTTCAAGGGCACTCCAGATTATGGCTTGTGGTATCCTGAGGATACTAATTTCACATTGAGTGCTTACATAGATGCAGATTGGGTTGGATGTGTGGATGATAGGAAAAGTAAAAGTTGTGGTGCATTCTTTCTCAGATATAGATTGGTATCATGGCTAAGTAAGAAAAAAGATTTTGTTTCTTTATCCACTGTAGAGGTTGAGTATATTGCAACAACATCTTACTGCACACAAGTGTTGAGGATGAGACAAACATTGAAGGATATCAGAGTGGTGTATGATAAGCCTATTTCTATCTTTTGTGATAATACAAGTGCAATCAATATTTCAAAGAACCCTATGATGCATTCAAGAACAAAGCATATTTCAATTAGGTATCACTTTCTAAGAGAGAAGGTTGTGGAGAATGAAGTGATGCTTGAATATATACCTACAAAGGATTAGATTGTTGACATATTTACTAAAGCTCTTCCTAAGGATACTTTTGAGTATATTTAAGAGAAGTTGGGGATTATTTCCCCTCCTTTGAACTAGATGCATATGGAGATGCACTAATCCAATGGATATATGGATTCATTCCTTTTCTAGACTGATGTTGGTGGCTACCTCTCAGGAGGAGTAGGTAGTGACATTGTTATAGTATGGAATATATGTTGTCATTTTGTAGAGGTTGTTGATTTGGTTTGTGTATACTTATAAGGGGGGGTATTCAGAGCAGTTGAAAGTATCTTGGTTCTATGTCAAAGTGGGAGAACAATGCAAAATATCTTATACTTTGACATTGATGTCAAAGGGGGAGAGAGAGAAGTCATGTGAAAAATTCTGGTTATATAGAAGGAGAGAGAGAGAGAGAGAGAGAGAGAGAATTCATGTGAAAAGGAAAAGTTGAAAGGGGGAGAGATAGAGAGTGCAAGAATGTTGTGTATGTTTTCTTTGATGGTTTTTAACATATTATGTTGCCATCAATGACAAAGGGAGAGATTGTTGCAAGTATGAAGGTGTTGTCATTGATGTCAACAAGCTTGTGTTGTCATTAGTGACAATTTTGTAGTGGTTGAGAGAGATTGTTGCTTTGATTAGTTGCATTATGTTTTCATCAATTCAGTTGTTTATGTGGCAGCAGCACTCTCTCACTCTCATATTTGTGGTAGCCTGGGCACTCATGCATTTTATTTTGGGGTGAGAATGCTTGTGTTTGGGCTGTGAGTTGAGAGTGTTTGAGAGGTACCTGTGAGGCTGGCTCCTGAGGTGGGCAGTGCATGGGGCTGGGCAGCATGCAGAAATAGCTGGCCTCCAGCATTCCGCCTCTTTCTAGAGTGGGCTTGGGGCGTGGTTTGATCTCCATGCTCCTGCCATGCTGTTGGTCAGAGTTAGATAGTGGCCGAGAAGCATGGTATGTGGTTCGCAAGTTATCCCTGGACTTGAGGAAGAGTGTAATTCAAATTTTAATGGTGTTTGCATGGGTAACTGTCAACCTATTGTTTACACTACATTCAAAGATGTTCAAGTATTAATGAATGTGTAGCATGGTGTATAAGAGATTATTTGGGTCCCAATTAAGTTTTGTATTGGTCCACTTTCATTCCTATCCACCATAGGAATGCTTAGTGCCAACCTATTTTGAATTTTAAGGTGTAAGGTGAGTGTAGCTAACCTGAAGATGTCTTTCAAGTTGTGGATGGTATAAATGCAAGGTGAGTTGATGCGAGATGGAGCGTGCAGAATAGAATTGAGTGTTGTGATATGAAATTAAGTGTAGAAGTGTGAAATACAGTGTGAGCTATAATGCAAGATTGTTGAATGCAATGAGCTAAGGTATCTTGATCTCTTGAAGACTACAAGTGTTGTTGAAGCTATTGTGGTGGATTCTTTGTTGCAATGAGATCGTGTTCTCTTTGTAACATTCTATCTTCTTTCTTCTTTATATTTTGGTAATGAGCCTAGGTTGTGAGCCTTTTGGATAGTGTGTCCTATTCTAGCAGTGAGTCTCCTTGTATCAATTTTGCAATTACCTATATTGTGAGTTAATCCTCACCATGGTTTTTCCCTTCTAGGGTTTTCCACATAAATCTGGTGTTCTCTTATGTATGGTATTGTTGTTTCAGTTTTTGTTATCTACTTTTCATATTTGAAAATTATAATAGATTAAGGGTTTAATGAATGCTTGTGGATCTGATTAATGTTGAGGTTTTTGATGTTTTAATTTGGTACAGCTGATTCACCCCTCTCAATTGTCTTGCTCATTCAACAAGTACATGTGTTCAAACCCTTCTTAGATCTACTTGCAAAGTTCTATAACAGTCTCTACATTATCAAGAACTTGCATTTTTAGTATTAGGTCTTATTTTCATTTAGCTTGAGCATTTTAAATCATTTTAATTTGGTTTTAGATATGTCCTATTGTCCTAAGGACTGATATCGAAGTCATATTGTCTCACCATTGAGTTTGAAAGTCAATATTTACCCCTTGTGATCTCTTTCCTAATGAAATTTTGGGAAAGGAACCTACTAAGATCCCTAAGGTTTTATGAACAATCACAAATCATAAACCTTTAAAGGGGATTCCCTTTTCTTTTATTTCATTTTGGTGAACCTGATATTCTTACATCATACCTTTTCTAATTTGGAGATCCTTGAAACCCTAGATCTAGGTTTTGTATTACTTTGTTTTGCATTTCATTTAGGGTTGCATATTGCATATGTGCATTATTCAAAATCATAAAATCCAAAAACATTGCATACGTTTTGCATAATAGCTTGCATTAGGGTGTGTTTCAATCATTTAGATCAAAATTTCAGTCAAAATTGCATTCAAAAAATTGTCATTTTGTTCATACATTGTCATACAAATCGCATTTACATTTAATCACAAAATTTGGAAAAACTGTCACTGAAAAATCTATTTGCAGTTAGGAACAATGAGCTTAAATATCAAATCAAACACTAAAATTTAATTTTTTCAAAACATTGTGCAAGGACCCATTCACCCTTGGGCGAACCTATCCTTGTACAGGTGATTTTCCAAAATTTTGTGCATTTATTTGTCTCTATCTACTTCATTTTCTTGTACTTGTAAATATTTATTTTAGTTTCAGAAATTGTATACTTATGTAGATGTTTGCATTTGGTTCAATTAGTGAAAGAAAGTGCATTGTTTAAGATCAAAATTTCCATTCAAAAGTAATAATTTTTAGGTTTTTACATATTAAAATTAGTCAATTATCATATTACAAATCTGAATATTGCAATATCTTCTTCAATACTTACATTGTGCTTCCTATTTCTAGGTGTCTACTATCTTTATTCAGTGTCTTTTGTCCATTTTGAGTACACTTTCAATTTGGTGAGACTTGTGTAAGTATCACAACCTGGTGTCCTACTGCTAATACTTTAGTGAGATGTAGTTTGAGACTCATGGCATCCCTCACTACACATCCATCGTGGATCTTGAGTTTTCCAAATCTTTCACTTATAGTGTTGACACTAGTTAGCCCATTTTGGACCACATCCCTGATGTTGCATGTTCTATGACCACCTTACCATCAACCACTTACACTGATGTTGAAAACTTGGTTTCTAATGTCCCTCGAGAAAAGCTGAAAAAATAGATAAAGCCTTAGAAAAACTTCAAAATTTGGTGAGTAAAGAGTATATTGTTGGCATTGTTGTTCCTATCATAGATAACATGAGGATAATGCTTGATAATGACCAAGGATTAGAGATTGTGTTTAGCCTAGCTCACATTATTGATAACCATATTCCTACAATGGCTAGTTGTGCTCAAGCTTTGGGATACACTCAAAATCAAGGAGGAAATCAAATTCCTTCCCCTACAACCATAGCGTATATTCCTACATATACTCATCCAACTGTTACTACAACAATGCAACTAACCAGCAATAACACTCCAACTTTGTGTATTTCCATTGGGAATCCTTTTAGTTTTGTGAATTCAAACATCATATTTCCAAACCCCCCACCTCTCACAAATTTGCAATTTAGTTGTCCACCCAACACATATACACCTCCACCATACTCACCTCCATCTCAACACACAACCAATTATTCTATCATAAACCACCTTTTATAAAATGTCGCATCCCTTCAACAACAAATAGCAACATTAAACCAAAACCAAAATGAACAACCTTCAAAATATATCAAAAGAAACCCATTATCATTGGAGATATTAAGAGAACAAATGTCAGAAGGCATAGAGATACCTAGATTTAAGAAATACTATAGAGGCCCACTAATGTTCAGTAAACTTGGTGTTAGACACAATTCGGAGGGGTCCTAACTGGATAGTCCACTAAACCCTTGAAAGGCATTCATTTAATTATCAACTAGGGTTAACATAATCTTGTGATGATTTTGGCATTTTCTATGCATTCAAAGACTGTATAATACATATATCATCTTAGTATAGGTGTTTACACATGCAAGAAAAATATAATTTTCATAACAATGAAAATAAGTAGTGTTGGAAATAAGTAGTGTTGGAACTATTGCTACTGGTGCCTACAGCTAAAGACTGTGACTAGTTCATTGTCAACAAATGAATTATGTTACTAACTAATTATATTGCTAACTTGATTAACTTGACTCACTCTAGAGGAAAATGCATGGAAACAAATAAATCATGAATATAGGACAAGATCTTATTCATGATTTGATTCGCATTTACAGCATGAAGAATCTGATTAAGATAAATACAATCATGAAAGTAACTACTGTAACAATATAAATAAATGTGTAGAAAGTAAAGTGGGGAATAGTTACCTTGAGTGGCCCTTACTCAAGTGATTGTCTCCATAGGATAAACACAAATCTAGCTCCTCAGATTAATTCAACATAATAGTAACTAAAAACCTCTTCATTGCATAAGTCAAGATATCACAATCTAATAAGAATCTTTTGGGATATCTTATTCACAAGAACATGATTGGAGCAAACATTGTCTATGTAAAACAAAAAACTAACTAAACTTATATATCTGCTATATTTGTTGCACTTGGTTAACCAACTAATTATTCACCTTGACCACCGAACCATATATATATAGGTGTGAGGGAGTCTTATTGAAACAAGGATTCAAAATGAAAATTGAAATTCAAATCACAACTCCCTAAGAAATAGAGTGTGACAAATTCTAAGTAACTAAAAACACAACTAAAAAGGTAGAAGAATTTGAATAGGACTACAATGGTAAAACTGAAACATGGACTGTAGAAATAGTCTCATGAAGGATGCACAAATATGTGTGGATGAGGCTAAGGCTCTTTTTCAATATTGCATGAAGTGGCTCAGTGCTACATAGAAAATCAAGAATTAGATGGACTCCATCAATTCCTAGATCAATAAAGCCTCTAGTTCCTATGATCCGAAACTAGATCTAGCTAGTAATACAAGGAGTTTAATTGAGGATTTGTATAAGAAGTTCTTCCAGATGCAAGCACAAAGGGAAAATGTCATTTTCTAGTTTGGAGAAATAAGAGACTTGGTGAATGGAAAATTTATATCTATATCTAGTTCCCTTTTGAGTGCTACTAAAGCTACACAGATGAATCTTGTGCTTACCACACTGGAAGAAGGAGAAGAGATCTTGATGGAATTTGAAACATAGTGCAGATTGCTTGGGCTAGCAACAAAGACATGGAAGGAAGGAAAATAAGCATGGTAGACCCATTTACATAAGTTACAAGAGTCAACTTCCTTCGGTTGACAAATTTTATATTCTTTATGCATTTTAGTTTTCAGTTTCAAGATTCTTTGTATATATGTTGCGTATATAAAGTAGTTTCCACTACAAAATTGTTGGTTTTGCTATGGTATATGAATAAGGGGGAGTCAATTCTATCTTTAAATTTTTACACATGCACATATTTCTTAGGGGGAGATCTGGTATATGTTAGAATAGTTGTTGTAGGTGCCCTTTCCATTGATGTCAAAGGGGGAGAATGTTTTGAAGATATTTTGGCATGTTGCCATCAATGAAAAAGGGGGAGATTGTTAGGAGAATGTCATTGATGCTATTGTTGCCAACATGAGCATGAGGGATAAGCACAAAGGTATATAACAATGCGTTGCAGTGTTGTCGTTGATGTCAACATTGTATCTTGAAGTGGAGATCATGGTGAAACCATTTTGGTTGGTTCTAACACGTTTTGGAGTGTTTGTGGAAGACATTTTTGCATGATGATTTGGACCATTAAAGCTGGTTGTGATGGAAAATTGACTAAGTGTCAACTTTGTTAATTTTGTGTAACAAAGCTCCAATTTTTGGGTGCACACTAGTCCGCAAATGAATTTTTCACTCTATGCTTCTAAAATTATCTTGTTGGTTGTTAGAAGTATCTAATTCTAGAATTTCATCTAATTTTGACCTATGGTTTGGAAGTTATGGATGATAGAAGTTTAGCCTGGCAAGTTACATTTATTTCCTATACAGTGCATTTGAGTGGGAAAGTCCACACTTCTCCACGGATATGTTTTTGGATTTGTGCTTTAGAGGATGTGTTGATAGATGGAAATAGTGTGTGAATTATAGTTGGCATTGAATTTTGAGGTCCACATGTCTGAATGTGGATATGTAGTTGAAGAATTTTTGTATTAGGTCTTCTGTAGTGCCGACCTAATAAGTTTGAAGGTATGTGATGGTTGTTGTGTTCTTATGTGGGATCTATTATAGGTCCATGCTGACCTATTTCAAATTATTTTGAGATTTAAATCTAGGCGTGAAGTGTGTGCATGAAAGAAGTTAATCCGACAAGTTATATTTTGAATGTTACATCTAATTAGGATGACCTAATTAGATGTAAGTGATGTGAATGTTATCAGAGCAGTTTGAATTTAAGTTGTGAATGTTGAGTTGAAGATTAAAGTGATGTGAATGCAAAGGAAAGTAGAGTGTTATATCAGAGTAAAATGAAGTGTGTAAAGTTGGTTTATTGAGCTTCATAGGAACTGTAATTCATGTATTGATAGATGCAATTGTAATAGTTCAATCTAGGTTGTGAGCCACACAATATCTTCTATATTTTTCTCTTTGTGGACAGTGATTATGTCTGCAGTGAGCACTACTATAAATATACTATAACCGGTTATAATATATTGTGAGCTAATCCTCACCATGGTTTTTACCATTTTGGGTTTCCACATAAAAATCCTAGTGTCCATGTGTTATGTGATATTGTTGATGTTTCATGCTTTCTTTCTTTACTCTAGTTAAATGTGTTATGTGGTTTGGATGTTTGAATGTTTGAATGGTTTAAAAAGAATACTAATTCACCCCCCCTCAATATTCTAGGTGTTCAACAATTGGTATCAAATCTTGGTTCCTTAGAAGGAGCTTAACTGCTTGGGGAAGATTTTGGAGGTTGAACACATGATTGTTAGAAGACTAGCTACTCCTCTGGAAGAGATTCCTACTGTTGGATTCATAGAAGAAGATTTCATGCTTGAAAAAGATGGATAGCTCAAAGTTTCCCTTGAAGATTTTGAAAGGACTGAAGGTGCAAATGGAGATCTAAAAGAAAATTTCAAAGAAGAAAGTGAATGTATCAGAAAATTGAGAGAGAAAATCAAGAAGTTCATAGGAAGGCATAAGGAATTCAATGAAAATTTGAAGCAAGAAAATGAAACTATCACCAGTCCGAAGGTGCAAGTTGAAAATAAAAGAGTTGAGGAATTTTTGAATGTAATGGTGAAAAGAAAATCTAAGGAATGTACAAGACTTGAACAAGAAGTTGTGAATCTAAGATCATATATAAAGAAAGCAAGGATTCATGAAGACAAATTCAAGATGAGTTCTGCAAACCTTGATGAAATGATTGAAAATAAAAATAGCTCTAATGATAAAGAAGGTTTAGGATTTGAAAAGGGTGAAAATTCAAATCAGACATCAAACATTGAAGATGAGAAGAATAATGGAAAGCAAATCTGGAATCAAAGGAATGAAGCTAGAAGACCATCGATTAGACAACCAAATGCACAAAGGTACCCATCTTTTAATGGTTTATGTTATTCTTGTAATAAATTTGGACATAAGGAAATGGAATGTAGAATTAGAATGAATCTAAATGTTCCACCTTTTTCTGGTCAATGTTTTACATGTAATAAATTTAGTCATAGAGCTAGTGAGTGTATAAGTCAAATAATGAATGGCTATAACAATGGTAGAATGAATCAATCTTCAAAGGATACTATGATACATGTTATGGATTTTGGCATAAAGCTAATCAATATAGATCAAGAATGAATGGAAGGAATATTGGTCAGAAGAATGTCACATGTTACAACTGCAATAGGCCTAGACATATTTCTATGTTTTACAGAATCAAAAATATCAAGGATAATCTGGTAAAGAGGAATGAACCAGTGCAAAAGATTGATCTGATAGAAACAAAGAAGGAGATGGAAAATATTTGGAGAAAGAAGGAAGAGAAAAAATTCAAGGATGAATATATATTAGCATCCTCTGGAAACTAAGTTGAGAGCTTTGGCTTAAGGGAAGCTTTAATGAACATCTTTTATCCCCTACTAAAGAAGTGGTGTTGATGCCTCAACATGAAGATATGTGATGTAGATCGACATGCTTGATCTATTGGTGAAGATTGTGGAAGAAAATACGACAATACAGAAGTTTGTGGAGCATCAAAATTTGATTGCGCATATAGATAAAGGATTGCCAACTTTATTGTTTCAATAATTAATTGCAAAATTAGGTTAGATTCAAAGGGTTATAAAGTAATTTTACGTAGGAAATTTCATTCATAATGAGCATTGAGAAGTAGAGCAGTGAGGAAGTGATTTGGAGTGATTGAAAGCTATTTGTGACCTGGTGTGTTGAAACCCTAGTTCAACAAATGAAAGAAAAGGTATTTAAAATCTCAGCTTTGCCCTAGTTTTTAAAAGAAATTTGTTTGAAAGAAGTTTAAATTCTTTGCAATGGATACACCAAGGGTTATTGAGGTTACCGAGAAGCCATAACCCAAATTTAAGAAATACCCTACAAAATCTATAGAAGACAACTCGCTAGGTGCGTTTTCACATGTTCCATATGGGGCTTTTCCATTAGAGGACATAAGGATTTACATTCATGGAAAGATGGATGAATATGATCATAGGAAGCTAGTAGATATGTGGATGAAAGAATTGATTGGAGACAACTTTTTGCTAAAACCAGAGTATCAAAACCTAGTCACGAAGAAATTAGATATATGGCAATGCTTTCCAAAAAAAATTGATGACAAGTGGGTTAGAATAGCATTATGCAAAATCCATGATACATTTGTTTGGATCGACATGCCTAGAATGATAACAAAAGAGGTAATTAGAGAGGTTACAGGTCTATTCTCCACCGAACTTGTTCCTATATTGAAATCGATTAAGAATGAAATGGTAATGGAACTCACTAGTGCAACATATGAGAAGAGAGATGTAGGAGTAAATCCTATCATAAATCCATCTATGAGGTATGTTGTAATGTTAAGTGGTTATAAAGTCTACTTCACAAACAAAGGCAATTTTGTATCTGCCACCACAATCAATGTGGCATATGAGATGGTGGAAAAAGGTGATGACTATGATATTTGTGAATTACTAAGACAAAAATTGATGGAGAATCTAAAACAAACCAAGGAAAAGAAGTATGCATTTAAGTATGGAACCTCGGTTATGTGTTTACTTTTCTATTTCCTAAAGGAACTCCCTAGAACTAGAAGTGTGGAATGGATGCAAGGAAGACTAGTTTCTCATCAGATCAGAGATTTTATGAGTGGTCTTGGTGATGGGAAGGCACAAGATGATGCACTTGCTACTTTCTTTGTATTTTTTCAGAAGAGGATGCATGAGAGACAAAATTTCAAGACAAATGGTAGAGAAATATAAAAACGATATCACATTCCTAGTGTCAACAAATGATTGCATGATGGAAGCAGTAGAACCAAGGATTGTGTTGATCCTTGCATTGGGATATGAGGTCATTGAATAAGATGTTACTAGTTGTAAGAGAGGGGGACCAACCACATCAAGGCCCCAGGTTACAGAGAGCCAAGAGCATATTGCTGCCCTAACTTATCTCACTCTAAAGGGGTGTTTAAAATGAGGGGTGAGAATGATGAGGACCATGAAGTCCTTAGATCACTCTATAGACCCAAACTTTACTTTGGGCTAGGCGAGCTAGCTTTTTGGAGTCAGTCATGTGCCTTAGACAACTCTCTATCTGAGGATGACAGTGTAATTTTGGGACATCAGCATGACGCACTGGCATCTCTTGGGCATGTTGGCATCCGTACGACCAGAAAATAATGAATACAGAGAGACTGCCAGAAATTCTTACTAACAGCCTAACTAGTACAATCTAGATGGTAAAAACAGAATGAGAAAGTATGTAAAGTAGATATTGAAATGATAAAGTAAATAAACTAGAACTAAGGTGACGAAGACAATTTCACAAAAGTGCTTGTTTTCCAACTAGCTCCAAATGCACGTCCACCTACATGCAAGAAAAAGGGGAAATTTTTTGGGGCTGTATAGGGGCCTGCATAGGGGCCTGCCTCAATTAGACCCCCATTTTGGTGTTTCCACCTCCACAGACAGCCAAATAGCAATGATAGAGAAATGTATGATAAAGAAGTAAAGAAAGAAAGCATATGAATGACACTACAAAATAGTATATAGCTACTCAACCAAATCATAAAGGAGAGGAGTGAAAACATTACAACCTCCACCAAGAGCTCACTAGCCAATGATGGAGAAAGAGAGCTGGAACAATCACCACAACCTTGACTATGATGAAGGGAGGTGTTGCAAAACCTCAAGCCCCTATTGCAATGGCTTGCTTCACACTTGCTTGATGGAGTTGATGGAGTGTTGTTGTTGCAATGGAGTGCTAAACTGTTGTTGAGAGTGGAGAATGCCAAGAGAATGAAGTTGAATGCTTGAAGATTGCAAAAGGAGATTGTGAAGAAGATGAAATGAATGAAGGAAGAGTGTTTTTGAAGGTGGGATGAGAGAAACTACCATTTTTGGGGTCAGTTGGTCAAAGAGGGACATTACAAACCATTCCCAATAGGAAGTGTAATGCCTTTGCTAGCTTCAGACTCAAGAATTTGTCAAGGACATAAGTGCGCCGCACCGACATTTGTGCACCGTGCACACATCCTTGACAAATATTCTTCTACCGACACAACAAATAGATGCCAAGTCAAAGGAAATTAGCTATCTGATGTGGAATTTTTCCTTCG
Organism: Sequoia sempervirens; assembly: GCA_007258455.2. Lineage (NCBI taxonomy): Eukaryota > Viridiplantae > Streptophyta > Pinopsida > Cupressales > Cupressaceae > Sequoia > Sequoia sempervirens. The sequence goes on from VDFB02081449.1 coordinate 14,130, forward strand.
GGTTTGGTTTTCTAAGGTGAGGATGTACGAAAGGGGAATTTGTGCAAGGGGTGAAAATTCGCTCCTATACACTAGTTTAGCTAAAAATTTATTGAAGAGTCCAAAGGATACAACTAAGGCAATATATGGAATTTATGAAGAAATTTTTTTGGATGTACATATGGAGAAAAAGAAACCAATAATTCAGAAGAAGGTTAAAAAGATGGTTGACAAGTATGTAGAGGAAATGGGCATCCTAAAGGAACAAGTGCAACAAGCAAGAGAAAAATCCAAGGGAGAATCAAGTGTTATTGAAGGTTCAAAAGACATAAGAAGATCTAGTAGGATAGCTACCACCCTTCCTATTATCCAGAAGTCCTCCAGGACTAGGCAGCCTATTGGAGAGAAAAGGAAAAAAATTGATAGTCCATCGATAAAGGAGAAATCCCAACCGGTTGTGTAGGCTACAAGGGCTAAGAAGAAGAAAACTACCATAGTAGCACCACCTATCGCTCCTAAAAAGATAAGACTAAAGAAAAAGGCTTTTAGAGAAAAGAATGTGAGTGTGAATGTAGAAGAAGAAGAAGAAGAGGAAGAAGGGCCATAGTTGGTCCACAAAAGGAAGAGTGAAGCTTCACAAGGTGAAGCTAGTGTCAAAAGAAAAAGATTTGATGTTACTTATGTATAGATAGTGAAGAAGAGATAAAGAAAGAGAAGAAAGAATTTTTAATACACATGAGGGAGAAGAAGAAAGAAACCACAAAGAAAGGGTTTCTAGAAAAGAAGAGCAAAGCAAAAACAAAGAAAACTCCAGATGAAGTGGAGAAGCAAAAAGTAAGACCTCGCAATCCTATGAAGGTAGAGGCACATGTAAATGGAATAATTCAGCATGATATGCTTGGAGAGAAGGTAGCTTTGTATAAAGAGGTTAATGAT